>CM077150.1:274031006-274206131 GCA_039583875.1 Platanthera guangdongensis
ATGAAAGTTATAATTTTTCTAGTAGCTTCTGACTTTATACCTGCTGAGTCATTTTAGAGGGTAGAAAAAGGGGCTAGGGGATGGGGAAGGGGTTAGTATTTTTTCCTAGTGTGTTATAATAATAAATTGTTTTTTTAATGTTTTATAGTTATATTCTTTTCCTGATCTCCGGAATGGCTGATTATTGAAAAACTGAGAAGGGGTGTTACAATAACTACATGAAAAATGTCCGAAAATAATAAAGCTATATATGTAAAAACATCGGAACACGGATCCGAGCACATCCGTGGAGTCGGATTATTGATCCGGCACGCCATATTGGAAAGTCACCAAACCGCATCATACCTCCTATGTAACTCTCATTCAGGATTTCATTCCAATCTTTCTTAGCCTTTTCATTTTGTTACCTCTTCAACTCTCTTTGTATGCAAGATTTTTTTTCTGCAAATGTTCCATTTCCAATGTCACGTTTAACATTATTTTGATTATAAGAATACTTCTTTTCCTTTAGGTTTTGGGGTTTAGGTTGGTAGATCAGAATTGGATTTGAATTGTCTAATTTTGTGAAAGAGTTTTTGAATCAATTAATTTTATGAAATGTTTCTAGGAATTGGTTAAAGATTTGCAAATCAAAATTTTAATGTTGATTTCATATTTTGAATTTTTTAAAGTTGTGAGCAGAATATAGCAGGAGACGACGTTGAGGAGAGTGTCATAGTTGGAAATGAAAAAGACAAGAAAACGTTGGCTCCTAGGGAAAAACTGAAATAATTGTTATTTTCAAGTGCCAACAAGCCAACAAGGAAGAAATTGATGCAATTTTGAGTGCAGAATAAATTATGAAGAGAGTACACAATGAAGTAATGAACAGAATAAAATTGTAAAAAAAAGAAGGAAAAAAAATAACAAAATAGTGATTTCTCAAGATCTTAATCTCAAGACATTGAAACTGTTGAATCCTAGATGCAAAGTGTTGAGTCCTCAAAGCATAAAGAGTAGGATATGATTCATAACATAATGAAATCCCACGAAAGCACAACTCAAAATATTTTTTCAATTATTCATCTATTACAAGTGTTGGGTATTGCATCCACAATAACCCAAATTTGTATGAAGTCACCTTGAACTAAGATGAATTAAGTTTGTATTTAATGTCCTTTCTAGTTGAGTGTTTGCAGGATATATTTGCCAAGTGTAGACCAATGTCAGTGTACAATGAGTCACCAAATACATGACTATACAATGTAATCACTCATTATGTGATCCATGCTGTTGACTCATGTGTAGCCTCTCTATTGGGACACACTTCTTTTTCAAATACTAAAGTCATGTGAGAAAGGATGGTTGCTGAATTACTTGAAGAAAATAAGTTTTCAGTATTACAGAAAACTTTCTAAGTCTTTTTCTCGAGTAGAACTTTTGTTCTCGAGTAGAACTAAAGATTATACTCGAGTAAGTTCTGTCATGTATTCGAGTTACAGATTTTTCTAAGTCTTTTTCTCGAGAAGTTACATGTTATTTCTCGAGAAGGTCAGTATAATTCTCGAGTAACAGATTCTCTTCTCGAGTAACAAGTTTATTTTCTCGAGATGCATTATTCCTTTCGAGTAACAGAATAATTTTCTCGAGAACAGAAGTTCATTTTTTTTTTTCGAGTACTTCTTCTCTTTCTCGAGATACTTAAGTTCCACCTTTACATTTTACCAAGTTTTTTTCTCGAGAAGTAAAAGATTTTTCTCGAGAAGGTCATGTATAGTTTTCGAGATCCAGAAACCTTTTCTCGAGACCTTGAATACTCTTCTCGAGAGTCAGTACTTTTCTCGAGAAACAGAAAACATTTTCTCGAGTACACCCATTCCTCTCGAGAAATGCAGTTCAGTTTTCTGAATTTTTCTTAAGTCCTGACAGACGTAATTTCAAACATGATTAGCACGCGATTGGTCCACGTGTCATGCATTTAATGAGATTATGACCGTTAGACAAGTCCTATAAAAGGTCTTATCATAATCGACCAACCATAAGAAGAAAAACCTAAGTATTTTGAATCGCAAATTCTCTTTCCAAATCGGGAGTCGCCGTTGTTCATCGCCTTCATCGTCGATCTGTTTTCGATCCAGAGATTCAGAACAAGAGATTCAACAGATCAAGATCTTCTACATCGACATATTCTTTTCTTGATCGCGCTGAGTCCAAAGCTTTCAGATCCAGAAATTTAGTCGTGTCTTCTTCGATCTATTGCTGACAGAGCTTCAAAGTTTAAGAAGAAAGAAGGGCTGAAGATTCAGATCTGGAATAATACTGTTTGTATATTTTTTTGTATATCATTTGATTCTTGTAGGAGATTTTTCTCCGAGTTGTAGGAGCTTTGTTCTCCGAGGTTTTTGTAGGAAGTTTCTATTCCGAGTGTAGATTCTGTTTTGAGGGATCGAGTTGTAGGAACTTTGTTCCGAGTGGTAGGATTGTTTTCAATCCGAGAATAGTGGAGTAGCTGAGTCTAGTGCGTTACTAGATTGGTGAGGTGAAAAGTGGATGTACCCAAGATTGGGGAACTACCATAATTCTTGGTGTCGTCTGTGTATGCTTGTTTATTTTTTTGTGCATCGCTCGCTCAAATTTTTATTCCGCAAAAAGACGCAGAACTCAGCTATTCACCCCCTATAGGTGATTTAGGTAGACAACTTAAACATTTTCAACAAGTTATATTCCTTCATATTTTTATAAATTTGGTTTAAAAAATCATAACTAGGAGAGTATTCGAACATCTTAGGGAGGATAATAGGCATCAAAATGATCCCTTGATTGAGATACCCAAATTTAATGGGAGGTCGTCACCTGATGGGTTTGTAGAGTGGATGCAGTATATTGATCGAATCTTTGATTACAAGGATTAGTATGGTTAAAAAACTGCAAAGTGGTCATACTAAAAGTGGAGTATGAAAAGTTCTAGTAGGAGAATCTAATGAATGCGAGAAGATGTGAACATAAGAGAGATATCAGGAGCTGGAACAAACTGAAGCCACCCATGATGAATCGATTTGTTCTAGAGAGTCACATGACTCACACGCACTACTTGTACTTGAGGATATATAGATTGAGATCATAGCCTTAGCATAGAGAATGAATCGCCAATAAAAAGATGATGGTCCATGAAATCCTCATGCCTCAGTAATTGCTCTAGGGTTGGGTCATGATTCAATCACCTTAACCTTCTCTGTACCAACTTTAATACCATCTATTGAAATAATATATCTTAGGAAGGTCAGACTATTGATCATAATAACGCATTTCTAAATTTGCATATACTTTATTATCATGTAAAATTTCTAGAACTTGCGTAAGGTGAATCAAGTGTTGATCCGGACTAGTACTGTAAATCAAAATATCATCAAAATAAACCACTAGACAAACTCCAATTAGTGGTCTAAGCTGTGACGTCACCAACTATACAGGCACGCCGTTATATAAGCAATTCATTCATCACTCATGAATGTGTTGGGTACATTACAGAAGCTAAATGTCATCACCAACCACTCGTATAAACCCTCTCTTCTTAAATGCAATCTTCCACTCATCCCGTGGTCGTATCTGAATTTAGTGGTATCCACTCTTGAGGTCTACTTTTGAAAATACACTAGACCCACTAAGCATATCAAACATGTCATCCAATTGGGGATCGAAAAGCGATATTTACTAATGATTTTATTGATTTTTTGACTATCGACACACATGCTCCATGTTCTATCTTTTTTAGGAACTAGTAATGCGAGAATGGTGCAATTTCTCATGCTCTCCCCAATATGACCTTTCGATATCAGATCGGTCACCTGCTCATGGAGTTCCTTATGCTCTTCCAAATTCATACAATTGTGTGGTAGATGAAGTAAGCTAACTCATGGCATTAGGTCCATACAGTATTGGATATCTCTCATTGGTTGGAGATGATCAGGCAACTCCTTAGGCTTAATCTCAGAGAATTCATGAATAAGAGGTCGCATTGCACTAGGGATGTCTATCGTCGGTGGGGAAAAGTTAATACCAAAGAGCATATAGACTACGTCATTATCCTTCATCTTCTCCTAAAATTGTGATCCAATTAGTAACATAGTGGCGGAGGTGAATGATATGACAAAGATAGTACTGGGTTGTGAAGGCCTCTATGGGGCTCTAGGCACAAGGCTATTTTTTAGGGGAGAGGAAAAATTTTGCGGCCATTGCACTTGAAGGAGTGAGAGTTCTTTACGTTGTCATGTATGACTTGTTTATCGTACTACCAAAGTCACCCTAGTAAGATGTAACAGACCTCGATAGCGACGACATGCCACTAGATTGCATTTTGATATGTTCTACCTATGGAAAACTCTACGACACTTGTGTGTGATAGGTATCGTGGTGCTGCTAGTGACCCATGATAAACTGTAAGGTTTTCTTAAGAGTTGTGTTTCAATTTTAGTTTCTCGACCATGCATTAAGAAATAAATAAAGTTCTTTGTACTGTTGTTGTCAATGATGATGGAACAAAATTGTCCTTGTATGTGGGCGGTCGTACAAAAAATATTGTTCATCAACCAATCATCGTAGGGGTCAGTAAACTGTGTTGGAGAACACAAACTAACTAATCAGGTTGTTCTCTTCGACCTCTAGCTTGATCTCTAACTCGGGCTCAAAATAGGTTTAGGCTGAGAGTCATTAAGGAAGACTTCATATTCAGGTTCTTACTAATTTTCAGAATCAATGATGGTGATGAAGTGACGTCGCGGGAAGTCGAAAGATCTGTGACCTAGTTCCTTACACTTAAAGCACCTAAACCCACCAAACTAAGGTCTAGTTTTTATAATTTCCTTGCTCTTAGAGGGAGCGACAGGAAGTGTCAGTGTACTTGAGGGAATGATCAGATAAAAGGATCCGACAGTCGTAATCGTAGGGGTGCGTTATAGGTCTATTGTGGGTGCGCTAAAGGTCTGCAAACCAGTGTCTCCAACCCTTTTCCACGGATCTGATTGGCCGCAACCGCTATTTCCAATGCAGGGTTGTTGAGGCTGGGTGATGCAGTGGTAGACCGGCTAAAATGAAAGGACAATAAAATGCGAAATAATGAGTATGAGACTTATGTGCAGTGCACGTGCCAACACGAGTACAATACAAGTAAAGGTCGACTAGAAAGTAATAAAATTTTAACAAAATGCTAAGAGCTCGACATTCACAATTGTAAGCAACAGTTAACGTAAGAGCCGATTAAAATTTGCCAACGAATGAGGTGCGATTCAATTATAGCGCGCCAGCAGAGAACCTGCAAGCCAAATCACAAATTAAATACAATAGCATATAACAAATCCACAACCACAACAATAGTTCAAGATCAAGCATCTAAATGAGAGTTATAACACACCATATACCTTGATTTGCTCATGCATGCGGCGGCTCGGCTTCGGGATGGAGTAACGGTGGCGAGAGTGCTTCCGACTTGACGGTGGTTCCACAGCAGGGCTGCAAGTAATTAGGAAAGTTTGGATTTGAGATATTTGGGAGGGTGGAGAGTGAGATCTGTAGGAAAACGGGCGGGAGAGGGTGGGGTCCTATGAGATCGGGAGGACGGGAGGGAGAGGGTGGCCAGCCGACAAGTTAGGGTCGTGGATCTAGAGGGTCAGGGGCCGGCGAAGGAAGCTGGGGGCCAGGTGAGGCGGACGAAGGTGCGACAGGGCTTTGAATGAGGCTGCGGGCTCTGGTGGGGTGGAGGAGGGGCCGTGCGGTTCTGTCGGAGGGCGGAGGAGAAGGGGAAGAAGCAGATCGGGGCGTTACCAAAGGCTAGAGGAAGCTGCGGGCTCTGGTGAGGCAGAGAAGGGCTGCGCGGGTACTGCCGGAGGAGGGGAAGGGCCGCGCTGGTACTGTCGGAGGCGGGGAAGCGAGCGGGAGCAACACCTTCAGAGTCCACCGAATAAATAGACCGGCAAGTTTCAGTAGGGCAACTTTCGATCCCCCAGAGCTGGCCACCAACAAGCATATTTATAAGAGAAAAACTAAAACAAAATTAGGGCTCCCGATCGGACGGCTATGACTGTTCGGGCCGATCAGGGGCTAAATATATCATAAAAATGAAAACTAATATATGAAACTGGCTCGGAACGACCCTCCGGGCGCATCCGCAGACTCGGATCGCCCAACCAGGTCACCAATCACCGCCTCCTGCGGGAATAAACGCGAGTGTGTCGTCGATCGCCATCACCGGGGCTTGAATCCCAGACCACCTAAATAAGGGAGCTCTAAACTGCTCCTCATCACCAATTGAGCCAAGCCCCAGCCTCAACAACCTGCCATTGGAATTAGTGGCTACGACCAATCAGATTCGTGAAGATGAGTTGGGGTCACTGGTCTGCAGACTTGTAGCACACCCACAATAGATCGAGGCATTACATGGACGATGGCAGGTCTCAATAAATGAGAGCTCAACAATAAAATGCTTGGAGAATATTAATGAGAAATAAAACGTACAATTTTATTCATCCATAAAGAGGCATTATATAGGAAATACAAGGACTCTTAAACTCGAAGTGACAATGTGGGACTAAACCAAACACTCCTAAAGACCTAAATATTAATATAACACTAATAACTCCAACAGTAAGAAACCCGCACCTCCATCCCAAAACTTCGAAGTGATATGAGGAGTGAGATGAGGCCTATAAGCACAGGCGGGTGATGCGTGGTAGGCGATATGAGACTAATTAACAAACAAGCAATCAGGGATAATTCACACATAGACGGTCCCGCGCGATGCGGACCCACTGTAATCAGGTCAACCAATACGCCCCCGCAGCGGGTCAAACTAGCGCTCTGATACCATATATGAAACTCACACTTCTATCCCAAAACTCTGAAGTGATAGGAGTGGGACGGGACTTACAAGCGCAGGTGGGTGATGCACGATAGCCAATGCGAGACTAATCAACATATATGACACGGGATAATCAACTGAGGATAATTCACGCATAGGTGGCCCCGCACGATGCAGACCCACTAGAATCAGGTCAATCGACACGCCCACCGCATCAAGTCAAACCAGCGGTCTAATATCATGTAAGAAACCCACACTTCCATCCAAAAACTCTGAAGTGATATGAGTGAGACAGAGCTTATAAGCACATGCAAGTGATACACAGTAGGTGGTATGAGACTAATCAATAGACATACCATTGGGGATAATGCAACCGGGGATAATCCACACCTAGGTTGTTCCACACAACGCAGTCTCATACGACACGAGCCTGCTGGAATCATTTCAACCAACAATATTGAAGCATATTCAGATGCAAGCTATGCATATGGTAAGAGAGATCAAAAACCCACTTTTGGATACTACATGTATGTCGGAGGAAATCTTGTCACTTGGAGAAGTATGAAACAAACAATGGTGTACAAATCAAGTGCAGAAGCATGATGCAGAAGTATTGACTCAGACTGCTTGTGACTGTAAAGTTGACATCTACATATCTAAAGATCCATTGTTCCCTAAAGAATAAAACATATAAAAGTTGATTGTCATTTCATCAGAGGAAGATATCAACAGAATATGCACTTCATTTGGTACTTCAGATAAAGAGTTGGCCGATGTTTTCACCAAACCGATTTTTTCATCTTTTTTTTGATATTGTCAAGCTAAGAATAATCAATATATATGCTCCAGCTTGAGGGGGAGTGTTAAAGCCCAAACCTATTTGTAAAAAACCTAATGGAAAGGTGGCCAATTTTTCATTCTTTTCTCCTTGTTTTTAGTCCCACTTTACAAAAATGTAAATTCTTCCTCCTCTACTTTATATAAAGAGGGGAGCTCCTTTGCAATGGCTGGTAATTTTGGAATAATAAATATTAATTTTTCAAATTCTCACACAAATGAAGCCTAAATCCTGAATCCTAAAATGCATGTGGGGTAGGGATTTTCATTGTATGTCTCTCATACTAATCCAAATTATGGTGTAAATGGTTTTTGAAAAGCAATGAAGTGGTAACGCATTAACAAATGAAGCCTAACGTACTTTGTTAGGAATAAGGCTCTGTTTGGCGCGGCTGCAGCGACTGGAGAAACAGTGGTGGAAAGCAGTGGTGAAATAATCGGCTGTTTTACAGAGTGGTGGCAGAATCTGTGAATCTGTTTGGAAGAACAGCGTTTGGAGTGGTGAAATAATTATAACTTGATTATAATAATTATTAATTTATAATAACTATTTAATTATAAACTTAATTATATAATATTAATTTAATATATACCTTATTATTATATAATTAATTTAATATATAACTTATTATATATAATTATTTATTATATATTCTTTAATATATAACTTATTATATATAATTTAATAATAATATTAATTTAATAAAAAAAAAGTATAGCAGCGCTGCAGCCAAAGCTGCAGCGCTGCTGCTATTTTCCAGTCGTGGAAAAATTCCGCGACTGGAAAATAGCGGGCCACCGCTATTTATAGCGGTGGCGGATGCCACTGGACCTATTCATTTTTTTTGTTTGGCGGAGCTTTTTGAAAATATGCGATTCACTGGACCTAAAACGCCGCGCCAAACAGAGCCTAAATTATGCTTAATAAAATTAGATTTTCTAAGGGGGGCTTTTTTGTTAAGAGACAGCCATTAACGAAGTATTGGAATCAATACAAAGGGATTTAGCTTTATTTATGCGAGCTGACTGCATAAATGATTACAAGAAAGCAGACTCCTAATTAGGAATGCTACTTGAACTTGGAGTTTATGGGACTCCCTGCACCAAAATTTCTGTTTGTGGTACCTCCATGAAACCTAGGTGTGCTAGTTCATTTTCAAAAGTTGGTTCGGCATCTTCTGCAGGAGTTTTTAGTCAAAGAGCTTAAATTTTCTCAAGGGAAGTTGCTAGAGGAAGAGAAGCACAGGAAATCTCTTGAAGTTGAAATTATCAAACTAAATAAGCTATTGATGGATAATAGAGTTGCCTTTGAGGTAGCTATTTACAGAATAAGTTCACAATTTTTGATGCATCAGTTTGCAGCAATGAAAATTTTTTTGTTTTATAGCCTGAATTGTCCAAAGGCAGAGGTAATGTGACCAGACCATCACCTGGATTAGAATTTAACACAAATCTGTCCAAGCCGAGCAAATCAAGAGAGTCTGTTCCGGATCAAAGAGCTACCATTGCCAAAATATTTGAGGAAGGCATGTATGACTATTTTTCGCGATTGATTTTTGATACTATGTAACTTCAACATATTTATTATTTTGTCATTGGTCCTCTGTTTCATGTGCTATCTGATACCACTAGTTGGCCTATCAAAAATTTTGGCTTTATTGAAGTCAGAAGATTTGGATGTGCAAACTCATGCTCTCAAGGTGGTTGCTAATCTTGCTGCTGAAGGTAGCAAATATTTCTTGTATTTTAAATCTAGTAGTACCTGGAATTAATTTTTTTGGGTTTTTGTTTGAAGTTTTGTATTTCAGAACTTTAAATGTACTTATTGTGCCTATCTACCCTTTTCAAGCACATACTTTTCCAGAAAAAAACAGTATTCCCTATGACGATTGGTGTTATTGCTTTTAATGTGAAAAGCTAGTATCTTTTTTTCTTGTTTATTTCTTCTAATTAATTTCCGTTTTTTGCATGTAAGATAAAGGTATGATACCTTTTATTTATATTATTTATTCTATTCTAGAAAACTACCCTTCCTTTCTCTTTCTATTGATATGGTTAATTATTTTAAGAATGCAACTGAAGTTGTCCTAGGAGGTACTTTGAAGAATGATTCTTGTTAGAATATAGGCATACTTGCCAAAAATCAATTGGTTATATTTGGAAGGACTTAAGATCTTTATTAAGTGCACAAAACTGCATGAGTTCCCCAATGTGAGACTTAATTATTAACACATGCTTCACGTGTATGGTCTTGGTCTCTAACTTGTGTTTTTTTTAATTGGTTAATATATGAGTTGGTCATTAGGGCGAGGAGGATGGCGTGCTTTCCAAGTGATATCCCTAGCAACGCGAAGGTCACCTTTGGCCTTTCGATGGTGCTCCTCACTTTGCCTAATATACTCCTCAAGTCTGAAGTCTTTGCCCATGTCCCACCCACTTGAGTAAACCTATTCAATTCATCTTCAGTAGAGTTCTGGCGAGCGTCCAAGTCATATAACCTCTCTTCCATGTCTTGGACGCGGGCATATAACCCTTCATCATTTTCCACCTGATCCCGAAATTCCCCGGCCCGGTCGAGGCGAGCCCGCACATCGGCGAGTCCATGCCTTACATCAGTAGTCGGCATGGACATGAGGAAGGAGTCGTGAGTCACGAGGACAACAAGGAGGTGGATCCTAACTTCGACGTCAACAGTCTGCAGGTTCGCTAAGAGGTCTCTTAGAGGAGTCGTCATTATGGGAGAAGGCGACCCCGACAACGAGTTCACTGACGTTGAGTGTCCCAACAAGGCAGATAGACGAAGACCTAAAAGAATGGTGGGTAGAAAGAAGTCAGCAAAGAAAAATGAGTTGAAGGATGAGCCAAAGCGAGCAGATACCTGCCAAAAACGTTGGGTCCCTGCCTTATCGGCGGGAGGAAGGCATACTGTTTTGTCCTGGTGATACCATCAACGACGACTTTCCGCCGGAGGGTCGACTAGCCAGCTCGCAAATTCTAGGCTGATGAGAAGAGGTCGGGAGTCTAGGGACACTTGTCGACGAAGCTGGACTTGGACTGGCAAGGAAGCAGGGGGCACGCTCTTAGGGGCCGCCTCGCCCTGACGCGTTTCAGTGTGCTAGTTGGTGAAGGAGGGAACTGTTTGAAAAAGAGGGCAATGTTAATATACGCTCCTCAACATCGGCTAGGGTATAATTTCTTACCTGGAATGGTGGCGCGATACAGTGAGAGGGGATTTGATCTCGCATATTGGTTTTGCTCATGAACCTATCAGCTGACGGGCTCGACAATGCCAAAATCACGGTTTGACTAGCGTCAACCTGCTTGAACTTGCAGAATCATAAGGCCATCCATCTCGTGTAAAAGTTTTTAGAGAATATGAAGACGAGCTAAGTTTGCCAATTTCGCTTGACTGGAAAGGTTGAAGGCAGGTTGTCAAGTACAATGCAAACTTTCATAACTCCTTGAGAGAGGTCTTGCGCCTCATAGTTAAATCAGTTGGGGGGGTCTCTTCGGCAGAACAAGTGTCGTCTTCCTTGACTCTTTTCACTGCGCCCATGTGATCGCTTTGAAGAGAGTCCAACGATCAACCCAAAAATGGAGGCCGTCATGAGTTCTTCACCTTTGGACCACAGCTTCGCGCCAGCGTATAGGACCCTCTTTGAAGCATGTTACTATCAACAATAGGGGGACTAGCCCCTTTATTTATAGGGGAGGGGAGTGGGCAAACCCACTAACTCCTTATCTTTGTGGCTAGGGCTCGCCAAATAAAGGTTGAACGTTTCTTTTTATCTCTAGCGAGCTCGCAATGAGTGAGGATTGTGTACACCATGTATTCTGCGAGCATATGGAGGGTTCGCCCCCCTAAATCATAGTAAAGGCATGTCTAATCCTTGTGTCTGATGATCGAGCCCGACTTGATGACCGAACTCGCCACCAGCCGAGAGCGGGGTCAACCCACGTTCTCAGGGGCGAGCTCAGGTAGCATAGCAGACACGCTGCCAAGTGGACGTGGCGAGCCCAGGCCAACCCAACCCTCGGCCTCGCCCGGGTCAATAAGCAACGTTCTTTTGATAGTATGGCTATCAACAAGTTGGCAGGGTTTGGGAATAGTAGGCCGCTATTTGGGGGCCATCTGGGTCTTGGGATAACATTTTGTTAAATGCAGAGGCAGCTACCCACATGCCAATAAAGACCAATTTACTCTCGAGATGTTTTGCCTATAAATAGTACCCCATTACAAGTTTCTTCTCCTTGCCAAACGAGGTGCCGAGCTCATTACTTGATTTTGGAAGGGAAAGTTGAGAAGAAAACTTTTGGGTGTGCGGCTGGACCTCCTCATTGTAGCTCACGGGTCCTTGTGTAGATATTCCAATCTATCATCGGTGAGGGTTAGATCTAGGCTCAGAATATCCTGTCTCAGGTGTCTGACGGTGGGTTAAATAATGCAATCTACCCCTCTTAGCCTGAACTCCGTTGAACCGGAATCCGGGTTTCAACACTTTACACGTATTCTCTATCTTTTTTATGAATTTCTTATTTTAATCAGTATGCTTAAATTTAGAAGTTATCACATAGTCTATATCCACATTCTTCTATATACTAGATTCAAAATATGTCAACATATGCACCTTGGTATTGCTTATTTATTTGGATGTTGACTGAATTCTCAGTTTTACGACAACAAAAACTGATAAATATACTTAGTAATCGAATTTCACATACATTCCTGTTAGAAAAAAACATGTAAAGGATCATATAATGGTCCATCATAGACCTTCTTTCTCTTTATGTAATGGTCTCAAATCTTGAAAAGGGACCCTTCTCTCTCTTCTCTCCCTATATATATGTACTCATACTTGTATTTACACACACAAGAAGGATATACACAGTTTGATAGTTTTTCCCAATTGTTTGTGCACTTCTCTACGTGGCATCAGAGCCACTCGATCCCTCTGGGCGGTGTCTGTTTTTCTAACCGCACCCCCCTATGGTCTTCTGTTTTTGGGTGGTTAGAGGTTGTCTAACCGCCACCCTCCTGCGGACTCCTCTCCAGACTCTGGCGGACAAACTCTTTTTGTCTGCAGGGTACTCTGTGAGCTATTCTCACCTTCTGTTTTTGGATCTCTTCTTGATTTTATAGACTTCGCTGCTGGATCCTACCGTACTGCCACCCCGCGGTCTACTCCTCTTTGATCGTGCGGTCTGTCTCTTCTTTGATCCCGTAGTCTGCCTCATCCTGCCCGCGTTATACTCGTTACCCGTTGCGGTCTACTTGTTGTTCGCTGCAGTCTGCCCTTGCCGCGTGGTTTGGTCTGTATTGCTACTAACTGCGTTCTTCTCGGTGTCTTGCCACTAAATTGTGTTCTCCACGACCTGCGGTCTGCTCTATGTGTTCGCCTAAAGTCTTCTCTTTGCTCTGCTTGCCAGCTTCTACGTCTTAACTGCAGCTCTATGTTCCTGTCCGCGGCCTCCTCTCTGTACGCACTCTGTGCTGATTGCTTTCTCTGGCCTTGTAGCTGACCGCACTCTGTGCTAATTGCTTAGGCGCAATCTTCTCATTCCGTCGCAGCCTCTTCTCAGTCTACAGCTACTCCGGCCGGGTTCTTGCTTCCTCTCAGTCCGTCGCAGCCTCTTCTCAGCCTGCTGCTCCTCAGTACGCCGCGGCATTGCCGGTTAGCCTGCTTCAAGATGCCACGTCGTGTTATCCGCTCCGCTGCGGTCTTGTCTCCTGCTCGTTGTGGTCTTTCCTAGCCGTTGTTGGTCTTCGCTCAGCTCCGGTATTGTCTCCTGCTCACTGCACCTAGTTAGACGCTCTTTGTTGTCAGGCTCTCTCTCTATCCGCCAGCTCTTGGCTCCTGTGTATTTCCAGTTCGCCAGATTTGCTCCTGCTTCCTATCTGTCCCTGTCTGCGGCGGTCTGTGCCTGCTTTGTCGCTTACCCGCCTTGCCGGTTAGCCGCTTCGCTTAGCCGCCTGGTCGTGTGGTCATGGATTCCTCTACTGATTCTTCTCCTCCAGCCTGTTTGGTACCTGCTCTTGAACTTCGCGACGAGTTGAGAATCACCACCATCTCTCTTACTGGGAAGAAGAACTTTGTTGAGTGGGTGCATTCTGTTTGTCGGGTACTTCGATCAAAGGGACTTCTGCATCATTTAACTAAGGATACTCTTTCTCCACTTACTGATGACTGGTTGCGTGATGATGGTCGTGTTCAGACTTGACTTCTCAATTCCCTTGATGGCGAACCTTACTGCATGGTCATGTACCACGAGACGGCCAAGGCGATGTGGGATGAGCTTCATTCCCTGTACTCCGACAAGGATAGTCTCCAACACTTGTACGGCATCATTACCGATCTTCAGTCCCTTGACTCAGGTAGTGTTGCTGACTTAACCTCCTTTGTTGCTCCGTCCAAGACGCTGGTTGAGGTCTGGATTCAACATCATCCCCCGACTATGGATCTAGTTGCCCAACGCGCTCAAAAGGAAGTTATTGGTATTGATATGATGATGGCTCGTGTTCCACCTCATCTTCAGAGTATTCGGGCTCAGGTCTTCTTATTTGCTACTATTCCCTCATTCTTTGTGGTGTGCTTCATGCTATTAAAGGTTTCACCGCCTCCTAATGCTATCGGCCCTCCTTCATCGGCTCTTCTCCAGCACTCTTCTGGACCATTACTCCCTCTCCCCCCTACCCGTGGGGGACGTACAGGATCTCGGGGGAGGGGTCGAGGTGGCCGACTGAGGCCTAAGTGTTCTTTTTATGGTAAGGATGGACACCTTGAGGCGATCTGCTACCACAAAGATGGTCTTCCTCCTCGTCCAACTGTTTATGTTGCTTCCATAACCTTTCAGCCACTCATGCTGATCTTGATGAAGTCTGCCTCCAGCTCCAACAACTTCAAGGGTTGCTCCACAACTCACTTGCGTCTGTTGCCTTCGTCTCTCATAAAGGTATCGCTTGTCTCTGCACTAGTCCGCTCTGGATAGTGGATTCATGTGCTACTCACCATATCACCTCCTTGAAGCCACCCCAATACTTGGATTATCCGCATCCAAAGTTTATCAATGTAGTCAATGAAAATACCACTCCTGTCTCCGGCTCTGCTGATATACCTCTCAATCCCTCTATTTCTCTTCGCTCGACTCTGCATGCCCTGGGGTCTCCATTTAATTTACTTTCTGTTAGTCGCCTCATTACTGATTTAGATTGCTCTATCACATTCACCTATTCTTCATTTCTAATGCAGGATGGAAAGACGCAAAGTATCATTTGTAAAGGACGACTGCACAACGGGCTCTACCTTCTTGATGTCTTTCCTACCGTTCTCTCCTCTGCCTCCTCTGTTGACTGACATCGAAGTCTTGGACATGCTCCTCTTCCGGTTTTCAAAAAAGCTCTTCCTGATGTTCCTTCTGCATTTACCTGTGATTCTTGTATTTTGGGGAAACAAAATTGTTCCTCTTTTCCCCTCATTGTACCCGGAGCTCTGCTCCTTTTATGTTAGTGCATTCTGATATTTGAGGCCCGTACAAAATAACAAGTGTGTCTGGTTATCGTTATTTTATCACTTTTATTGATGATTATTCTCGAATGACATGGTTGTACTTACTGCGTGATCTATCTGAGGGTGTTTCGGGCTTTCGTTCTTGAGACTCGCACACAGTTTTCTTATAAAATCAAAACACTGTAGACGAATAATGCTCGAAAATACACTAGTCATGAGTTTGATAATCTCTACTTTGAATTTGGGATTATTCATCAGACTTCGTGTGCATATACTCTTCAACAAAATGGTGTGGCTGAGCGCAAAATAGACATCTTCTTGATGTTGTTCGCTCCCTCATGATTCAAATGAACGTTCTCAAGACTTATTGACACATTGCGGTTTCGACGACATGTTATCTCATTAACCGTCTTCCCTACTCCGTCCTCAACAACACCCCGTTTAGTTTCCTCTTCCCTTACACACCTTCATTCTCTCTCACACCTCGAATATTTGGTTGCACCTGCTATGTTCATTTACTAGGTCCCTCCACCGACAAGTTCGATCCTCGAGCAGCCAAACATATGTTCGTTGGTTATTCCCGTAATCAAAAAGGGCATGTTTGCTACTCTTTCACTACCCGCAAGGTGGCTGTCTCGTCGGATGTTACCTTTCTAGAAGATCAACCGTTTTTTTCCATTCCAACGCCACCTCTTCCACCACGATCATTACCAAGATCTGTCATCTTAGTTATGTCTTTTCCACCACCACCACCAACACTCCTCCACAACCCAGCTCCGGTTCTCCACAAACCCCTTCTTCGTGTCTATTCTCGTCGACCTCCGAGCTTCGCTGCCACGCTGCAGTCGGCTTCAACCTCTGGCACTCTGCGACCTATCGACCCAGCCCCTGCCTCCACAGCCCATCCCATGGTGAATTATGTATCCTTACATTGCTTGTCCAAAGCGCTTCAAACATTTGTCACTACATTATCCTCTATTTCTGTCTCTAACTTTGTGCAGTAGGCTCTTGAACATCCAGGCTGGTGGGCGGTCATGGACGAAGAAATGACGGCCTTCTGGGCTAATCAAACATGAGATCTAGTTTCTCTTCCTCCAGGATAGACTCTTGTTGGTTGTAAATGAGTCTTTGTCATCAAGCATGCTCCTGATGGAACAATTGACCGTCTTAAAGCCTGACTGGTGGCTCGCGGTTTTACTCAACAACAGGGTCTCGATTATGATGAAACATTCTCTCCAGTGGTCATGCTCAACACGGTTTGTCTCATTCTCTCTGTGGTTGTGCATCACCAATGACTCTTACATCAACTGGATGTAAAGAATGCTTTTCTAAATGGCGATCTCCAAGAAACTGTCTACATGCAACAACCTCCAGGGTTTGATACCACGGGGGAGTCTCGAGTTTTTCACCTCAAGAAGTCGATTTATGGTCTCAAACAATCTCCTCGGGCATGGTTTGATAAGTTCAGTAAGGTTGTTCGGGAAGTTGGATTTACTCGGAGCTCGGCAGATTTCTCTCTGTTCGCTCGATGTAAAATAACATGAACGATTATTCTTTTGGTGTATGTCGATGACATCCTAATCACAGGAGATTCAAAAGAAATACAAGTGGTCAAACAACACCTTAGTTCTGTTTTTCAAACAAATGATCTGGGGAACTTTCGATACTTCTTTGGCCTTGAGATCGCAAAACCTCCTGATGGCCTTATCTTATCTCAACGGAAGTACCGTCTCGACCTCCTTCAGGATGTTGACTACTTTGGATGCAAGCCGATTAATACTCCTATGGATGTCAATCACAAGTCGTGTGCATATGATTCTGACGCAGATCTTCTTCTTTCAAATCCAGAATACTATCGACGTCTGGTTGGAAAACTGATTTATTTAACAGTCACAAGACCCGACATATCCTTTGTTGTTGGGGTTGTCAGTCGGTTTATGCATTCTTCTTGAATGTCTCATCTACAGGCTTAGTTATTAAAGACGCAAGACGCACCAAGGAGCAAGACGCACCAAGGCGTAAAGGGTCTTGGAGCCTAGGCGCAAGGCTCAAGGCGTAGGCGCGCACCCGATGAAGTTAAGGCGCAACCGCATCCATTTTAAATAATCAGCATCAAACATCATTTCAGCTTCTAGTTCAAATTTTTCATCTAGTCTACTAATTAACCATTAATTTCTACCGTTTATCTCTTAAAAAATAGAAACAATGTGGTTACTTATATATATCTAAGTCTCTCCAGACAATTATCTTTCACAAATACTAAATCAACAAAAAATTTGAGTTATTGCATTATTATTCTTAATTTGAAGAAAAAATTGTACATCAAAAATTTAACTCAGACGCATCTTTTATATTTTAATGGAGCAAATAAGACTCACAGAGTCGCAAACTTCTGAGCCTGGTAAGCCTGGAGCTTGAGGCACGCTTGAGGCGCGCCTTTAATAACATAGTGTACCGGCTGTTGAACGTATTCTGAGATACCTGAAAACACCTCCTGATCAAGGGCTGTTATACAAAACTTCTTTCTTGTCTACTCCAACATTGGTTGCATATTCAGATGCTGATTATGCTGGTTCCCTGGATGATCGGTGTTCCACCAGCGGATTTTGTACTTATTTCGAAGCTCACCTTGTTACCTGACGCAGTAAGAAACAGTCTGTGGTTGCTCGATCTTCGGCTGAAGCTATGTACCATTTGATGGCGTCTGTTTTATCTGAGTTCACATGGCTTGAGAGTCTCATAGGTGATATGGGAGTAAAACTTCCTTCACCAGCTACCTTACTTTGTGACAGTCAAGCTGCTATACACATAGCTAAGAATCATGTCTTTCATGAAAGAACGAAACACATTGAAGTTGACTGTCACTTCATTCGGGAAAAATTTCAAATGAAGAAGTTGGAATTAAAACATGTTCCGGCTACTGACCAAGTTGTTGATCTTCTCACTAAGGCCCTACCGGGTACTCTATTTTATCAGTTCTTGTCCAAGCTGGGTGCCTATGACTTGTACGCTCCAACTTGCGGGGGAGTTTTCGAAAAAGAACATGTAAAGACCCATGTAATGACCCATCATAGGTCTTCTTTCTCTTTATGTAATAGTCCGATATCTTTAAAAGGGCACTCTTCTCTCTCTTCTCTTCCTATATATATGTACTCATACTTGTATTTACACACACAAGAAGGATATACACAGTTTGACAGTTTTTCCCAATTGTTTGTGCACTTCTCTACAATTCCAATTCTGAAAGGAATCACTTTTCTATGGAGTAATCTGATCAATTGCCTCTTGAAAATGGGAAGAGTTATAATGTATAATATATTATGAATTTATGACATTTTGGACCCAACAGTTGTTCTAAGAGCTTTGGAGTAAACGGCTAACAACGTGTGCAACATAAATCCTACATTTTGTTAATGATTGAATTACAAGAATATAAACTTTTTTGTGACTGTCTTTTGAATCTCTTGCTGCGATTAAAACCATTGCGCAAACTTATGTAATCATTATATAACCACTGCGAAAGCCATTGCAAAATTATGTAATCATTATATAACCACTGAAAAAGCAAATCACATGAAAGGCTTTTCACAACAGTTTTGTAACCACTAGTGAGGGGTTATGAACTTATGATGCAGGGTAGGGATGTAAAAGTGACCACTAACAATGCAAACATTAGGTGCTGTTTCAGGGAAAACGAACTTAATTGCCTAGAATGATGTATTCAAGCCAGATTAAATTCCACAATGTCTTGCAATTAATAATGAAGTCATACAAGATTAGTGTTCCACACAATTGATTCACAGACAATTGGAAGAGCAAGCAAGTTCGTCTCGTCTCTGATTTGAGTGTCATAGTTAAATGTGCAATAAGAATAGGTCTCGTAAATCGCAATCAAGCACAAAAGTAAATACACAAGCATGGACATGCATCTATAAGAATATAAATAGTATGATCCATACAATAGTGATGAAAACAAAACAACCAAACTAGAACTCCAAGTGTAGGAGCCATTGGTGTGGTTGTAGAGTTGTATGGTGCCTTTTAGGAGAGATGGACACTGTGTGATGGCTGTAAGAAGACTGGCTGTTTGTGGACTGTTGGGGGGGGGTGTTTGGAGGCACATGGTAAGGGGAAGGGTAAGAAGGGGCTCGCTAGGGTGTAGTGAGACTGGGAGGTGTTGGACAAGGCTGGGAAGTCTGCAACAGTGGCGGCCAGGGTTGTGCTGCCAGGGAAGGTGATTTGCGGGGCCTGGGAAGGCTTCAGTTGGGAGCTGGAAGGTACCCAGGTGTTGTCAGCCAGGGTTTTTGGCTAGGGAAGCGGGTTAGCTGTTATATGGAGTGCTTCTGGGGTGTGTGTGTGGGGGGGGGGGGGGGGGGGTCTGCTGTTGTTGATTACGGAAGGAAATGGCTGGATACAGAGGGAAAACGAGGGAGAATTCGAAGGAGAAGATTAGCGGCTGTTTTGGCGAAGAAAACTGATGGGGGGCTTCTGGTTAGCTGGTAAGCTGCAGGAAATGGATAAGGGGATGTATAATTGCATTTTCCAGGTATTCAAACTCCATCAGTCATGAAGACCCTCTCATTCTCTTCTCAATTCTCTAAACCTTCCCTAGCATTTAACAAGCTAACTTCTTTATATAAAATTAGAAGTATTTTGTATTTTACCATTGATCTTGTGAGAATTAAAAATATTTAATAAATATTTATTCCAAAAAATCTAAATTATTACATGGGAGTTTCCCTCTTTGTATAGAGAAGAGGAGGAAGAATATACATTTGGAGATGTGAGACTAAATATATAAAAAAGGGCAGACCGGTGCAAGCATCCCCGCGCAGCGAGGGTCCGGGGAATGGCCCCACCACATGGGTGAAATGTAGGCAAACCTTACCTTGCATTTTTGCATTTGGAGATGTGGGACTAATATAAGGAGAAAAATACAATGGACCCCTATGTGCGCTTTTAGTCTTGGGCTTTAACCGATCTCTCTATTGATATGTATCTACATTTAATTTCAAGTATGATTACTTTTCTAGTTATGGTTGTAGCGTTAGACTTCAGTTATATACTTGAACTGTTTAATGACACTCTCTACGTAGTTGTGGTTGTCACATATTAAGGATGCTCTATTACTACAACCTGCTTTTTCTAATGCAACTATTCTTTAAATTCTTATTTCTGACAGTATGGAACCTGATGTTCCTTAAAGAGCTATCTGTTTTATATAGCTGGGATTGAAAAACCCGTGAAATCTTTCTAATACAGTACCCAATATGTGACCATTCTAAATGAAGAATTTTAAAATAATATTCAGTATCCTTTCTTAATAAGCTTCCTCCGCTTTGCAGATTTTAATCAGCAAAAGAATTGTCGAGGAAGGAGGCTTAGATGCTCTTCTGTTGCTTCTTGAGTCATCTAAAAATGAGACAATTCAACGACTCACAGCTGGTGCTATTGCTAACTTAGCAATGAACGGTAACTTTTCACAAGCATATAAACGGAAGATTGTTTAGCCTATATTTATATAAGTTATCTTTTTGGACTAATTTTCTCTACAATCTTGACTGTTGAAATATTGAGAGAAATACAAAGTACTTATTATTTTTCCTTTAACGGGTATTTAAAGGACTACAAAGATTCGCAAAACATGAATAGCCGATGTGAGACTAAACTCACACACATCTAAAAACTCTAATACATAGATTGAAATACAATATTAACCCAATGGGATAGCTCTAACGTTGACTAACTCGAGTATTTTCTATTATACAATCTAGTTGTTAAGGTACTCATAATTATGCGAATGTTTCTTCTACATTTGGCATTTATCTCATGCCCGTATCCTTAGCCTTTAGAGGCGAGCAGATGCTCGTACATATTGAACTGGTGGTGTTCTCACTCTATGAGCAGATGGAGATAATTGCCTGTATCGTTGTATTATATCTTACAAAGTGACATCTTCATTATTCCTTTAGAATCTGTATTATCGCTAATTTGCCACCATTGATATTGTTAGGCGTAGGTCGCTTAACACTGACGAGGAATATCTCCTGCTAAGATTGGGATTGGGGGAGGAGGATGCGGTCTTCGAGCGAGATGGAAAGGGTGAAGGTGAGAGAAAACATCGATAGATCAAGGGAAAATTTCACCCGAGAACCTTTCAACCATCCTTTGGGCTCATTAGACTAATGACCAAAGTTCCAAAATACGGGAGTCTTGTCCCTTTATATAGAGAACTACAGTGCATGAAGTGCAACATATGAAAACACTCAAACTAGTAAAATGTTAATTGATTGCCTTTGCGCGCCTTGTCTAGAAGCGCCAAGTGCATGTGTCATCCACATCTTGATGTGTCTTCTCCAATGTTGTCTGGAGAATTTGTCTTGTCCTCAAGGCAGTGTGTGAGAAATTGATGATGAAAGTTCTCCTAGTCAACCCAAGTGAATTTTGAAACTCGATGTTCCTTCCATGTGACTAGCACCTGCGTAATCTCCAATTTTCCTCTTGGAATTTGACTGTGCCCTACTATGGCTTTGCGTTCGAAGAAAGTGGCATTGTCTTCTGTTAGATCGTCTAGAATGGTGTCATTGAGATGGTCTTCTATGACTTACTTTAGTTAGGACATGAAAACAAAGATAGTAGGACACCTCGCTCACTCGTACATCAACCCAAGATTGTATATAAATCGCACCGCCAACTAAGGATACATGCTGGAAGCTATGTACCTCCATCATTGATTGTTGTGTTGTGTCGTCTGTTAGCTACGGCTACAGCTACAGTAAGCTAATTAGGGAATACCTGATATTGCTGATAGATGTTGTGGGGGGAGAGTTGATCCCCCCTAAATACCAGCCAGATGAACCGGCTAGTTCGCCAATGGCCGGTTCAGCACAATGTGGGGACTGAAACGGTTGGTTCAGTCCTCCCCAACTCCTGGACCCTTTCTTTGATATTTTATGTCATAACGCCCGTGATTCGGCCGGATTATATCATTCCCTCCTTCAAAAAACTACGTGTCCTCAATATGAAATTTTGGGTGCTTCGATCTGAATTCATTGCAATCAACTCATGTCCTCTCTACTTCTGATAATCCTTTCCATAGTACTAAGGCATGTGTCATATACTTCCCATGCCTCGATCTCCAACGAAGCTCCACGATCTTTTCAGGAATCAGTATGATCTCCCTCAGCTCAGAAGCCAAAGGAAGTGGGTGAACCAGTATTTTTAGAGCTCCTTAGGTCTTCTTTAACAGAGAAACAAGGAAAGTGGGATGTATTTTGGAACCCTCCTATAACTTTAATGTGTTTGCAACTGGTCCGACCTTTTTATGATCTTGTAAGGTCCATAGTACCTAGGCGCCAATTTTTGGTTGGCCTTCCTTTCCTCTAATAGATGTCTATAGGGTTACAATTTCAAGTATACATCCTCTCCTTCCTCAAAAACCCTCTCTCTACGATACTTGTCGGCCTGTGCTTTCATTCTGCTTTGATCCTTCACGAGATTTCTTCTAAGTAGTTCCACTGTCAAATCTCTTTCTTGCAATATAAGCTCAACTTATTCCAAGATTGCCATTTCACTCCAATCCTTAGAATTTATACTTTACGCCATCGCACATACATTAAAAAACATTGAATATATTATAGTGGCTACAATTTATTTATTAACGCCTGACAATTAACTATAACAACGTCATACCTCTACATAACATTTTCTCGGTCAAATTTGCTCGCGATCGGGCATTTAATTTCATAAAAAATTGTGGTTGTTACACGAACACTAACCGAGGAATGTCCAGGGGTCCCAATAATCCTGTCGGTGATGTAGTCTCATATTTTTGTTGCTGCCAAACCTCACACCGCTAGACGTAAAGCTACGCATCCCTCTTCATCTCGTTAGAAAATACATTCTGTTTTAACTGTTGGTAAGTCCGAAGGATGCTTGCATTCCCACCTACAGGAGCGTCGTGGAATTATCTCAAAATCTGCTATTTCAGACTAGAGTTTTGGGTTACCACTAATCTCCCATTGAAATACAAATGTCTGTTAAAAACATGATACTTGTCCACCTTTGTGCCCCCATCACCCACTTCTTGTAATAACTGCCGCAATATAGCATCCCCCAATACCTCCTGGTGAATCTCGTACTGATGTTAGGGACCCTAGACAAGGCATCCGCAACAGTATTATCCTTGCCTTTCCAATGCACAATCTCGTAGTCATAGCCCAACATCTTCGTTACTCATTTTGTTATTCCATTGAAGAGACTCTTTGGTCCAAGAAGTACTTCAAACTTTGGTGATCGGTATGCATTTGGAAGTATCGTCTGAGAAGATATGGCCTCTATTACAGGAGCAGTGGTCATGTCTCATTTGAGCTGTAGAAATGTCTGTTTTGCCTCTTCATTCCACTGGAAAGTCCCCTTCTGAAGAAGTTTTGTCAGCGGCTTAGCAATTTTTTCATAATTCTGCACAAACTTGCGGTAATATCTGGTCAAACCGATAAATCCTCTAAGCAACTTCAATGTGGTGGTTTTCGGCCATCTCTCCATGCAATTGATTTTTGTCGGATCAGGCCAGACCCCTTCTTGGTTAACCAAGTGACCCAAGTACTCAACCTCCTGCTGTCCAAAAGAACATTTGGACCTCTTGGCATACCACCCATGCCTCTTCAGAATCTCTAAAACTATCCTGACATGCTCCACATATGCTTCGAGATTTTTGCTATAAATGAAAATATCATCAAAAAAACCAACATAAACCTCTGAAGGAAGGGGTGAAATGTTTCATTCATGACAGATTGAAATGTAGAGGGAACATTGGTTAAGCCGAATGACATAACCAAAAACTCATAATGGCCATCGTGAGTTCGAAAGGCTGTCTTCATCACATCCTCTGTTCTCATACGGATCTGGTAATATACTAATTAAAGGTCTAACTTGGAAAAATACTTCTCCCCATGCAGCTCATCTAACAATTCATCAAGTAATGGAATTGGAAATTTATCCTTAATCGTGGCTCCATTCAATGTCCTTTAATCAATGCAGAATTTCCAGGCTCCATTCTTCTTTTTAACCAACAGTACAGGTGAGAGAAGGGACTTGTGGTCGGTCTTATGGTTCCTTCAACCAATATTTCCCGCACACATCTTTCAATTTCTACCTTCTGAATGTGATGGTATCTATACGGTCTCGCACTAGTAGGGCCACACCCTTCTTTGAGTATAATCCTGTGGTCGCAATTCCGTTGTGGAGGCGATATCTTTGGTATATCAAAAACATCCTGAAATTCCTCAAGCACCCCATGCAATCTTGAAGGAACCACTTCCTCACCATCGTAATTTGTAGTCCTTGACATAGCCATGCTTCCATAGATTTAACTGATGCTTCCCCCATAGTCGGAAGGTCACATCCTTCCAAATGATATTGGTTGTCGTTGATCGTAAACTCCATCGACATTTTGTCCCAATGAGTGACTAAGACCAATGATTTGAGTCATTGCACTCCCAGTATCATATCAGATCCTCTTATTGGTAGCAAGTAGAGATCAGTAGCATAGCGATAGCCTCGAATCACGAGTAGAACACCCTTCAGAACTCTTGTACACTATATTTTGTTACCATGTGCCACTGAGACCTTGAACCCTGCATTCTGTGATGGTTTGATATGTAGATGGTTTGCCACTTCGGGGTTTATGAAGTTATGTGTGTTGCCACTGTCCACCAATATAGAAACATTTTGCTCACCTACTTGTCCTCTCATCCTCATAGTGACCTGCCTGTCGGCGCCTTCTAGTGCCTGAATTGAAACTCCCAACTCCTCATCTTCTACAACTTTGACTTCCTTTAGTGTGCACCCCTCATCAAGCGACTCTTCTTCACTCATCATGAAGATCTGGATGGGCTTTTACTTGTGGCCCGGTACGAATCGATCATCACATGCATAGCAAAGTCCCTTGGCTCTTCCGTCCCGCATCTTCGCCATGAGAGCCTCTTCACAGTTGCTCCCTTTCTTGCCGACACGTTGTCCACTACCTTGTTTATTGCTATCTCACTTAACAAATGGTTACTCTTCTGTATAACCCTCATTCTTCTTCGATTGAAATTTTCTTCCTGCAGCCTCGCAAACCCAATTCCCCGCGTCATGCTCTGATACAAAATGTTAGCTACGACTATAGCTGCAGTACACTAACTAGGGAATACCTGATATTGTCGATAGATGCCCTAGGGGGGAGAGTTGATCTCTCCTAAATACCAGTCGACTGACCCGACAGGTTTGCCAATGCCCGGTTCAGCGCAACGTTTCCCCAACTTTTGGACCCGTTCTCTGATATTGTCATAACGCCCATGATTCGTCTGGGTTATATCATCATCCTCTACCGAGCTCCGTGAAGATACTAACATAACCTTTGTCGGATCTTGTTGCGGTCATGGAGCTGGACTGCCAAGAGATTTCACTTGGCGCTCCCATGAAAAATGTCAAAACACAGTCGGTAGAGGTTGGTGATATACAACTTGGAATGAGTAATATTGGTTGTCATGTGAAAGAAGTCCTTGAAAGAGTACTATGCCCAACACAACTACTTAGCCCAACATCGTGGTTGTTCCTATATAATTATACACAACAACGAAGGTAGGCCATCAAACAACGATTCGACATTTTTGTCTACCCTTTCATATGTAGGTGGTAGGCCGCACTCATTTGAAGCTGCGCACCATATATTTTGAGCATGACCTACCAGAAAATGTTTGTCTATGATGTAAATGGTTACATAGTTGTATGAAGTGTCCATATTTGGACAACATGTCCACCACTACTAGAATGTTGGTTTGGCCTTGTGAATTGTGCAGTCACTTAATGAAGTCCATCAATGTCATCCAAATGAGATCTTGAATCGGGAGGAAGCAACCCTCCTATAAAGATTGTATCATACTTCACGTGTAACGCGTTAGCACACATTGCATTAAGCGACGAACTACACACAGAGAATAACATCTCTCGTTGATTGACAAACAGAACTAGACAATGATATGTGTGAAAAGTGCTTGTTTAGTCTGTTGGCGGTGTAACGTGGAACTTTGCAAGAATTCTGGGAATATATGAGGAAGATGTAGACAACACATATGTTCATGGTAGTATAGTTTGTCTCTTCGTTGTGTGTGTTAAGGGTGTGATGTGGGATCCCTGTGTATGTCTGCCACTATGGCATGAAGGTGATGGTTTTCTAGGATCTCCTATTGAATCCTACTCGCATCTCTCATATGGGTCATGGGATTGCCATGAGCGGAGGCAGACCTAAAATTTGTATGGTTGTGGATGTGTTCTAGTTGAGGAGATGGCATAAGATATGGTAAACAATCCTGACCACGAATCATTGCTACAACATGTTTGACATTGCTGAATAGCCAAGAACATAGCCATGAGCCCATTCTTGTAGGATAAACGAGAGGGAGTCCTGGATTAGAAAAGTGTAGATAAAGTATGCTACGGTATGCTCTTGAATCAACATTGCTTCAATGCCCGAGCTCGATGCGTCACACTTCAATACAAATGGCTTGGAGAACTCATGCATGGTTAGGATGTGTACAGACACTAATGCTTTTTGCAACTGGTGGAACGCGGTCTCCAGATCACTAGTCCTGGTCAAAGTTAGTAGTGCCTCCTTCTAAAGGATCATTGTCAGGTGGCTAGCTATTTGTCTGTAGTGCTAGTTGAATTGTGTATAGTATACGGTGAATCTCGTGGAAGGTTGTATATATCGAATGTCGGTGATATATCAGCTAGAGTTTTAAAATATTGGATGTTGGATGTTTGAGACATGTCAAGTTATCGGATTTTCATTTCTCATAAAGGTAAAAAATTAGTATAACATGTAGACAAATAATGAGTCATGTATATCTCAATATAATATCAAAAGATATCTAAAATAAAATATTATCACCACACTACGACAATTACTATTGATAAGTATCCAAAATAAGTACACATAAATAAAGCGTTAAGTATATTTTACATTGTATAATAAGTTCAAACGATATAAACATATGCAATGCAATAAATAGAGGTGATTTGAACATATATACTGTTAGCATAACCTAAAATAAAATAGCGGATGATATTTTCAAGTTTTGTCGACTAATATAAAAAAAAGGGCAGCCCGGTGCACAAAGCAGCTCCGCGTAGCGAGGGTCCGGGAAGAGTCCCACCACAAGGGTGAAATGTAGGCTAACCTTACCCTGCATTTTTGCAAGAGGTTGTTTCTAGGTCTCGGATTCGTGACCTTAAGGTCACACAACAACACCTCGAACGGTGCACCAAGGCCTATATATTGGGGAAAAAAATTAGACATGTTGGCTTATATTTTACTAAACAAGAATATATTTTAAGAATGATATGTTGTTTTACCCGCAAAAGTTACATATCGATCAACATGATGGACATGTCGGAGAACATTTAAACATTGGTCCCAATTACGTCACATACACCTTCTAAGAGGGGGTGTTGGTCACTGTGGCACAACGACGCTTTCTGGCTCATTTCCACCACATGTGTGATCAACTCATGGATTTGGCATTCAAAACATAATGTGGCATATCAGTGACACCCACTTATCCCTTGGTTTCTCTATGACAATGTTTGTGGAAGTGGTTATGGTAGGTGTAGTATATCATGCGTGATCATTTTTCATGCATCATGATCATAAGAAATCATAAAGATCCTCATTTTTGTTTTCTCATATATGTAGTTCGACCCACTAAACATAGTAGGGTGATTGGTTGCATGGTCTTTAGGGAAGGCTTGTGTGACCCGTGAGCTCATAGAGCCTTTGTGTTGTTAGATCATGAAAAGTGATACCTTGATCTGATACAATTTGTTAGGTTTAATGTAACGGCCCAAATCCGCCACAATTTAAATCATGCTTTCTGAAAGGATTTTTCAACTATACGCAGCAGTATAAGAAAATGGGTGTACCAGAGAAAATAAAACATCACATATCATTAAGATACAGAATATATACACTATCTCAATATCAGGTACGGGAATGTCTACATGTATTCCACTATAACTAGCTAGCAATGGTACAAGGAAAACTCAAGCTAACCTGTGGACGAGCCACGTCCTCAGTTGGTCTTCGGTTTGCATCTGCATGAACCCGCCTAGCGGGGTCTAGTACGCTGGTACTCGGCTCCTGAAAGAAAATTTGGAACCAATTAGTTTTGAAAACTAAGTGAGTTCCTTACCCTTACCCGAAACTTTACACTGCAAGTAGACAAGAGAGTCAGCAGCAATAAATATATATGAACATGTCTCTAAGCTAGTACAGAGAAAATCAACAATTCTATTCTGATATCAATTCATATTTCATTTATCATGTTTCTTATCAAATTTCCATTTATTCGTAATGCGTTGCTCGAAAGACTAAGGGTCATTCACATAGCTCAATCATCTGGGTCTGTCGACCCTTCATGTCGGTATCCGCTTTAGGGCGCTCTCACGCGCAGCAGGCTTCCACGCCTCCTAAATTGGATTCTCTTCATATTCTGTAGGAGTTCGACCCCTCCTACGAGGTGTGAGAGTTCTACCCCTCTCACAAGGTGTAGGAGTTTGAAGTATCCCCCCCCCCCCCTACTAGGCCGACCCTTAGCTTTTCGATGCGTCAACGCTATCTTCAATTTCTATTCAATTTTATCTTTTTGATTTAGTTCATTTTCTTAACAAAAAGGATTTATGTGTGTGTTTTCCCCTCAGAACTTTATCGCTCGCTTAATCAACACAAGAGGAGTTGAGGGGAGGAGATTACCTCTCAATTGCAAGAAGAATCACAGAAATCGGAGAAGAATCGAGCCCTAGCGAGCTTTCGACTTCTATCGGCGGTAGCGGCTTCCGCATATTCCTCTCGAGGTCGTCCCAATGAAAAGGACGGACGAATGAAATAACATAATACGAAAGCCCACCGTTGAACCCAAGGCAGCCGGTCAACCTACCGGTCCAACCGGTTCCCAAATAAGTACCAGTGTAACACAGCCACTATTCACCAAAATCCAACCAAATTTCCCTTAGACTCATATCAAAATCGGTCATCTCAAGCCATGCAATTAAAACAAAGCGCCTGTCACAAAATAATCAAACGGAACAAAAAAAACCAAGTTAGTGTTTTCGGCGATTCATATATTCAGTGATATCAAATAACAAAAAGTAACTAGCTTAACAGTTCACCAGAAAGTAGTAAGGACTCACCCCAAATTTTCCTTTGCCCTTGTCCCTCGAAGGAGTCACATCGCGCCTATCGTCGGACGTCATTCTCTGCAGTATCAAAAATATCATTTACCTTAGGATTGCGCATTAATATTTACGAGCTGACTCTTACGACGGTTACAACTACGACATCTAGGAGTTGTCTAGGAAAGGACTAGCGTGGGTGACTTAAATTGACTGTGTATCATTCAAATCCAAGTTGCTCCGATACACAACCGCAAGGGTTGCCACCGTGGCAACACCAAGTGTTGTGAACAGCGGCTCACCTCAAGTATAAACCCCTTCAAAAATAGCCGGACAGCCAACACTAGCAGCCCAAACACAACCTGTAGCATGCAGGTAATCTACATAATCCAGCCGGCATACACACATACCCACAACACTGTCCAAGCACAGCCGGCACACACACACATATACATATGTACAAGGAGATCAAGATCAACCAACTCCAAATGGAACCCTAGCTTCATCTCTCCCAACAATGGGTCGAGGGTTTACAAAACTTTTAATTCCAAAAGGAAGTGAAGAAAACCAAAACCCCAAACCCTAGGGTTTTCACCCATCAAAAAGCCATACACCAATTATATAGAACTCCTTTGAGTTGGGCAGAGGATGGAGAAAAACAATTGTTTCCGCAGAAGAGGACGGACAAAATCGAAGAGAAAATTCGCGTCATTCAGCAAAGAATGAAAATCGCACAGGATCGTCAACAGAAATATTATAATGCCCGACATCGTCTGGTGGAATTTGCTGTGGGCGATCAGGTGTGTTTGAAGATTAAACCGTTCAAAGGGATTTCCCGGTTGTGACGGATTGGTAAATTAAGTCCGAGGTATGTTGGCCCATATCCTGTGATTGAACGACTTGGCGAAGTAGCATATCGCCTAGCTATGCCTGCTGAATTACAGAGGTTGCATGATGTTTTTCATATATCCGCACTCAGACGATATATTCCGAACCCAGATTTGATGATATCTCCCAGTGCTGTGCAAATAGAAGCTGATTTGTCATGTCCTACAACACCTTACCAGATTGTTGATCGGCAAAGCAAAAATCTTCGGAATCGACAGGTGAACTTTGTCAAAGTCTGGTGGACCGGCCACCCTGCCAAGGATGCTACTTGGGAACGCGAAGATTTAATGTTAAAAATCTTTCCCTCTTTCTTTGGGATTCGCGAGGATGCGTGATTTTCGAGGGCGAAAATTCTCATAAGGAGGGGAGAGTTTGTAATACCCGAACAATTATACATTTTTATATTTTGTAAAATAAAAAATATTATGTGAATACTCCCCGATTAGGAAAGAACAATGTCAGTGCCGACTTGACGTCGCACTTTGTTTTGATGTTCGGATATTTTTTTTACAAAATATAAACATGTATAATTGTTCGGGTATTACATTTAACACAAGCAGAGAGGGGGTGAATGTAGTTGTGGGGTGAATGATGTCAACAAAGTGCAATATAAAAGAGCGAATCCAAAATACAGAGATGTTTGCAGTAAGTTAAAACACAACACACAAATGAACGAGGATCAATGATATATATATAAACTACTGAAATCCAATGGAGATGAGATTACAATATTCTTTCCTATGGATACTAAAGTATCCCATCAACAAGTTGCACCTACGACTACACTCCCTTCATTGCACAAATTTGTCGATCACTGTTAAACCTATTCCCAAACTAACCTCCCAAATCATGTGCAAAGCCCTAACCTAATCCCAAGGTTAGTCGTCTTAATCACCAAATATGAATTACTATGCAACCTACACACAAATGCCCAAACTCAAGCAAGACCCTAACCTAATCCCAAGGCTACTTACCTTAACTACCGAAGGCAAATTACATAACATCATGTATCAAAGATACAACAAAACAACAACACTCAAGCCTTTATCCCACTATAGTGGGGTCGGCTATATAAATCATTTGTCGCCATTGTTCCCTATCTTTTGTCATACTCTCTCTAATGCCCAAGTATATCATGTCTTTCCTTATAGTTTCATTCCAAGTCTTTATTGGTCTACCCCTCCCTCGTTTAACATCCCTAGTGACTAGACTCTCACAACGCCAGACAGGTGCCTCTAATGGTCTCCTTTGTACGTGTCCAAACCATCTTAGTCGAGCTTCTCACATCTTCTCTGCAATTAGTGTTGCTCCTGTCTTATCCCTGATACATTCATTCCTAATTTTATCCAGTCTCGTGTGTCCACACATGCACCTAAGCATTCTCATCTCCACAACTCTCATTTTTTGCTCATGTACACAATTCACTGCCCAACACTCAGAACTAATATATCAAAGATAAAGAAGAAAAAGAAAAATGATTGTAGTGATCGACGAAGTTCAAATACAAATAATATTAATGATCACTACATGGAGAAAAAGAGACTTCCTTGACTCAAAAACTTCATCTTTGACTTATCATCACCATGGTCTAGTATTTTTTGTTTACCTCGAGATAATGCTCTGTAATTACCTCAGCATTGTTCTGATCCATAGAATGTTACGCTTGATCTCTGAAAATATTCTCTCTCCAAAATATTATCTTTAGAAGTCCTTTGAGGATTTGTGACGAGTGGAGAAAGATTAGAGAAGAAACCTTCCTTGAAACTGCTAGAAACCTCCTTGCAGATTGTTTAAGGAAGATACTTGAATTTTGGATATGTTACCTTACAAAAAGATGTGATATTTATATAGGCGCAAAACGTTTTATACGCTGCTAGCCGGGACGGTAGCTGCTAACAGTGGCGGTAGCATCTGCTAGCATCCTAGGCTAGCATCTACCATCGGGGACAATAGTGTTTGTCTGGAACATTATGTCCAGGAGCATTTTGAGAACCACTATCATCCTAGATGGTAGTGTCTACTGTCTGAACGATAATCCACAACTTGATATTGCCTAAGCTGATAGTAACTTCCATCATTTTTGATAGTTCTAGTTGCTACCATGAGACCATAGTGCCTTCGATTGGTAGCGTTCATTTTTAGCAGGTATCTTTTTCAACATGTACACTACCACCAACAGTAGTGGATACAGTTATTTTCTGGTAGTGGCTCTAGCATCTACCGTCGGGTGGTAGCTACTATCATCTGGTGGTAGCTTTCATTCATGAACTTGAGCTTCTGAGCATCATGGAGACATTGGCGGTAGTGCTAGGCGGTAGCTCACTTATACATTTCTGTCGGGCGATAGTTGCTACCGTTGGGCAGTAGTTTCCACCGTCGGACGGCAGTTGCCGCCGTCGGGCAGTAGTTGCAACCGTCGGCCGAAACAATGTCAACATATTTTTCCTTCCGTCTACTTGATAGCATCTATTAGATTTCACACTATGAAAAGCACAAGATGTCGTTAGTAATCTTTAGTGTTTGTTATTTTAAAATCAGAGTGTCAAATCACGTTTCGACGCAGAATTGAAGGGACTCGGATTGGGTTGAATGCTTCCCACCACAAGCATCTCCGACATGGACCGCTCGATCTCTTTCTTTCAAGCATACACGTACTGGTATGTCCGTGTCGACACGGCGTTGACTATGCTGTAAAATGAACCTCAACTGTGAGAAATGTATGAGTTATGTGGTTTAAAGGAGGTTTCTTTGTGTGATTGCATCTCTTAACATTTCATCTGACATGTACTTTTGTATGGATTGCCTCTCATTTTATCCAGTTTTAGAGAGGAACTGAGTTTTGTCTATTTTGAGGTCTTTGCCATATTCAAGTTGTCTAAATTAAACTTATTTTAGGTGCTAATGTCTAATATTTGCATTTTCCATTGGTATTTTCTATTCACAAGCCTTCTGATGCAGGGGTAGCTTGATGATGAGTGCCTTAAAATTAATCCCTATGTGAAATGCGGTGCAAGTACCGACCAGTCCTAATATGGATGCAAATGTAAATGAGACAATCCAAATTAATTGGACAATAAGTAATTAATTAAAATAGAAATTCAAGAAAATGCATGGTTGTTCACAATAAATTTTAATTGGAAGAGCAAGTTTCAATCCACAAACAATTGAGGCGCAAAATTAATTTAAGCATGCGTCAAATACATCCTACAAATAAAACATATAAAATTGCATCCAACAGTCCAAATATACAATAGTAGAGGAGCATGAAAACTAAGACTCACGCATGCATGTGGCGACAGACTGTGGCACTGGAGATGTCTAAAGGTTGTTGTTCCCTTCCAGGAACTGGTGATGCAGATTAGAAACCAAGGAGGGGGCTCTAGTAGGATAGGAGAAAGGTTGATCGGCTCCAAAATTGGGAGATATGGGTTGTCGTAGGTGTGGTAAAGGGGGGAAGCTCTTTCAGATGGCGTGTGAAGATGGAGTGGAGTTGGATATCACTAGAATAGCGTGGGGAGGGGAGTATTTCGTCTAGCAGAGGTGTTGGGGAGGATGTAGATGTGGGGATCACGGCTGGGAGTAGGAACAAGGTTGCATGTGGAAAACAGGTGTGGGGGATTTGTTGGATCCAAATGAGAAAGAAGTAGAATGGTGGGTCGTGGTTTCAGGATATGGCTGCAGTGACTTGAATTGGCGTGGGAGAGATCGGGGGTTGCGGTTCCAGGAGATGGCTGCAGAGACATGGACGGATGGGTCGGCGGAAGCCAGCAGAGACAGTAAACATAGGATCGACTGGAGAGAGGAGGTAGAAGATCGATGCCCTAGAGTCAGAATAAGGGGTTCTTGTAACACTCTAACCAAGTTTGACAGGAATCAGCAGTCCTACTGGGTCCGCGATTACAAGTAAACTAAGAGATAGTATATAAACTGGTATAAAGAAGGTAAGAGAAACAAAGATCCTGAAAAGTAATACTTACAGCGGAAAAAGTGAAGTAAAACTATGGGTAAAAGTGTACCTTGCCAAGCAGCATCCACAGAGCCAACTAATAGGGAAAATAATACTTAGGAACTGAAATGCTAACAAACTGAATTAACTGAACCATCACAGTGAGTAAAGTACAACAAATACAAACGTCTGAAAATAGAAAGTAAAGTACAACTACAGTGCTACACTGGTACAAACTGACGACTGAATACTGAACCGCCTATCCTAAATGGATCCCCTATCCTGGGCCCCCTGCAGAAACAAGTTTCAAAGGATCAGACCCACTGAAGAGTAAGAAAACTGCTCCCTCCAACAACACTTAAATGAAAAGAAACATTTTAAGTGATTAATACATGAATTAAATATGTATCATTCCCTACAATAAACTTTGGTACTTAGGTTCATGATTTGACATGAATCGACTTATACTGTGATCTGTCACACTAATTTCTAAGTTTCTAAGTCGTGGATCCTGAAGATTTGGAATCGCGATTTTTATGAGTGTCCACCCGATTCAACATTTTCCTTGCTAACACTTGTCGTTAAGGGCGACTAGGCACAACTAATAAATGTGGTCTAGGTGGCAAACCTGATGGTGCCATAAACTGGGTGTCCCTCAAGTGGGTCACTAACTCTTGTCTGAGGAGTGTCATATCTGTAACAAGGGTCATCGACCCTGAGCTTGAAATTCTGGTAATGGCCAACTGGCCCTGAGTACACGGTGGTGTGCATCCACCAGAAATATGAGGGTAAACCTTCCTCGCTACTTTTCTGAATAAATTTATACTAGAGTTCAGTGAATTAAATACGATGTAACTCTCTAGTTAAGTACACTGGACTTAAAATTTTCGTGACACTGGACCGTCTGATTTAACTTAAGGGATTACCTACCCCGTTAACTTAGCTCTAACTGTAGGAACTTGAAATTTCTATATGCGTACACTGACATAATTAAGTATGAATTTAAGTGGTCTGAAATGCTCAACTAAGAGGAGTAAATTTTCTTAGCGTGACGTTTCGACGCTCGTATACACGACGCGGCGGCATGAGTGTCTCGGTTGCACTTGGTACACCTACAATTTCTTTATCAACCAAACGTCAAGTAGAGACGATCACTTGAAGTCTTGCTCCCAAAAATTTGCTCCAAAGACCACCACAAATCTGAAATCCAACGGTAACCCTAGATTAAATGACTTCCCCCTCGGGGTTTATCGTGGAAAAGAAAAAAAAATCAAAACGACAAGGATACTAATATGAAACCCTAAAACGGTGCATAACCTTGTCCTAATCGATAATTAGATCCCGAAAAAGCGATCAATTTCTGGAAACGGCGGGCTGGGTACTTCGATCCCTAAACTAGGACAAGAGAAATGCGAAGATAATCTAAAATGACTTCCAACTGAAATGATTTTCATAAGGAGATGGAAAATCGAGAGGAACTAGACTCACCAGACCCAAAACTGTGCTTCGGCACCCTTGTCTTCCACCGGCTAGGGTTTAAGTCGGTTCTCGTACGACACTTGGATGGAACGGTAGAGGTCGTCAGAGTATGGAGAGGGAGGCGGAGGAGCCGATGCTGGATTCCGGCGCGACGGGAACGGTCGCCTAGGGCTTGTTTGTCGATTTCTCCGTGCAGTTACGGGAGGCGGACCGCGGTTTGGGGGAAAGAAGAACTCGGGCTTTTACGAGATTATGAGGTGCGGGTTTTTTTTTATTCAAGCGTCTGGAGCAGTTTTGGAAACCGTCGGGTGAGTAAAAAAATAAAAAGGGGGGGATTGAGCTGACACCCCTATAATTGAGAAGAATTTGAAATTGCACCTCAATAACATAAACACCATTTCCTCTTAATCCTTAAAGAAATCTAAATGGCCCACTCTCACTCTATCAAATAAAACTACGTCGAGTATAAACTCAACGCTAAACTAATCCACTAATTAATTCTCAAAAGTTTCTCCTATACATCGTACCTAGACGACGCACTGGCTCGATCAAAATCATTCGTGATTTGACTCTGCAATAAAATTAAATTTGTCGTAAACACTTAGATGTTACAAATCTCTCCTAATAAAATTTTCGTCCTCGAAAATTACAACATACCTGATTCAAAAAGGAAAGCAAACTCTTCCATCTTCTGAAGCTCATCTTCTCTTTCCCAAGTATACTCTGGTCGACCACAATTCATCCAAAGGACTTTCACAAACGGAATCTCTCTGCTTCTGAGCTTCTGAATTCTTGAGTCCACTATTCTGATTGGTTTAACACTGATGCTAAGATCTGATTCGATGGGTGACTTTTCGGTACTGATGATCTGACTGGGATCTCTAACTGCTCTCCTCAGGTATGAGACGTGGAATACATCATGTAGATCACTCATTTTCTCAGGCAAGACTAATCTATATACAATCTCACCAATACATTCCAATACCTCGAAGGGATCAACGAATCTAGGACTCAATTTCTTCCACCGCTTAATACGAGAGACTCCTCTAACTGGTCTGACCTTCGGATAAACGTAATCTCCAACAATGAATTCCACTAACTTGTGCTTCTGGTCATAATACTTAGTCTGTCTGTCCTGAGCAATCCTCATACTCTCCTGAACGAGTCTGACTCGGTCCGTGGTCTTATCTATCCATGATTCTTCAATGGAAGCTCTCTCTTCGCTTTCTGCCCAACATAAAGGTGTACGACAACGTCTGTCATGCAACGCCTCGAATGATGTCATGCCGATACTCGCCTGGAAGCTATTGTTATAGGAGAATTCTACTAAGGTAACATACTTCTCCCATTTGCCGCCAAAGTCCAAAATACACATGTGAAGCATGTCTTCCATGGTCCTATTAGTGCGCTTTGTGTGACCATCGATCTGGGGGTGGAAATCTGTGCTAAACTTCAACTGAGTACCCAGACGCTCTTGAACATACCTCCAGTCCTTGGCGGTTAATCTACCATCTCTATCAGACACTATGGACTTCGACACACCATGAAGTCGGACTATCTCATCCACATACATCTGGGCTAACTTTGGACCCTGATCGGTCCTCTTGTGGGTAATAAAATTTGCAACCTTGGACAAACGATCACCCAAATCGAGTCATTCCCGCTCTGAGATCTAGGGAGGTCATGCACAAAATCCATAGAGATGTCTTCAAAATTCCACTCTGGGATAGGAAGAGACTGCAACTTGCCTCCAGGTCTCTAATACTCTTCCTTAACCAACAAGCAAGTCTCGCACCTCCCTACAAAGTCTGCGACATCTCCCTTAAGTCTTGGTCATCAAACTGACTTCTTGAGGTTTGCATACATCTTGATGCTGCCTGGATGAATGGAGTATCTGGATTTGTGAGCTTCATATAGTACGTCCTCCCAAAGATGGCTAATATTCGGGATACACACCCTACCATCAAACAATAGTAAATCCTCCTGAATACTGAATTTCTCCTTCTGACCTGCCTGAGTCAAAGCCCAAATCTTGGACATCCTTGGATCCAAAGGTAGAGCTGTCCTGATCCTATCCTTGATATCACAAGTAACTTCTATCCAACTCAAACTTGCAGACCCAAAGATAGAGCGTGCACTAATCTCTAACCTCTCCAACTCTTGCACCAGCCCCTTCTGCTGAGTAAGGAGAGAGTAACTCAATCCTCTACTGCTAAGTGCATCAGCTACCACATTCGCATTTCTTGGTTGGTACTGAATGGTCACATCATAGTCAGCCAAAAACTCGAGCCACCTACACTGCGTCATGTTGAGCGCCCGCTGCTCAAAAATGTACTTTAGACTCTTATGATCTGTGAAGGCCTCACACCGTACACCGTAGAGGTAGTGCCTCCAAATCTTCAAATTGTGGATGATAGCTGCTAACTCCAAGTCATGCACTGGATAATTTCTCTCGTGATTCTTCAATTGTCTGGAAGCAAAAGCTATAACCTTCCCATGTTGCATGAGAACACATCCCAAACCCTGGCCTGAAGCATCACTGAAAATCTGAAAGCCATCTACGCTTGAAGGAAGATATAATACCGGCGCATCCGATAACCTGGTCTTCAGCTCCCTAAAAGAGGACTCGCACTCCGAGGTTCAACTAAAAGCTCTTCCCTTCCTAGTAACTGTAGTTAAAGGAAGGGCTATCTTCGAAAAATCCTGAATAAACCTCCGGTAGTAGCCTGCCAAGCCAAGAAATCTTTGGATCTCGGCTACTGACTTCGGCCTTGGCCAATCTCTGATTGCCTCAATCTTCTTTGAATCAACGACAAGACCCTCTCTACTAATCACGTGACCCAAGAATGCCACTTCTGGAAGCTAGAATTCGCACTTAGAAAATTTGTCATATAATTGATTCTGCCTAAGGGTGCCCAAGACTGCCCTAAGGTGCGCGGTATGCTCTTCTTTGCTCCTGGAATACACTAAGATATCATCAATAAAAACAATAACAAATCGATCCAAGAACTCCCTGAACACCCTGTTCATCAAATCCATAAATGCAGACGGAGCATTGGTTAACCCAAATGGCATGACCGCAAACTCGAAGTGCCTGTATCTGGTGCTAAATGCTATCTTCTGGACGTCCTCCTCTTGAATCCTCAACTGATGGTGTCCCGATCTCAGATGTAGCTTGGAGTACATGCAAGACCCCTCGAGTTGATCGAACAAGTCATATATCCTTGGGAGAGGATACTTATTATTAGTAGTAAGTTTATTCAACTCTCGGTAGTCAATACACAATCTCAAATTGTCGTCCTTTTTCTTCACAAACAGGACTGGAGCTCTCCACGGCGACGTACTCGGTCTGATGAACCCCAAATCTAGCAACTCCTGCAACTGGATTTTCAACTCAGCCAACTCCCTGAGAGCCATGCGATACGGAGCCTTGGCCACAGGTGCAGACCCAGGAATAAGGTCAATCTGAAAATCAATCTCTCTGAAGGGAGGAGCATCAGGTAGCTTCTCGGGGAAAACATCTGGAAACTCACACACCACTGATACTTCTTGCAAAATGACTTTGGTTTCCGCATGCAATAATACCAAAACGGCGGGACACCCTTTACTTACATGCCTCCTAGCTTTTACCAAAGAGATGATCAGCTTGGAAACTCCTTTCAAACCTCTAAAGGTAATCAGAGACTGGTCAGACCCTTCTAGTTGAATCTCCTTACTTCTGCAATCTATCTTGGCATTCACGTCGGTCAGACAATCCATGCCCAAAATTAGATCAACCTCGGCAATAGGTAAAAGGGACGCCTCCACCACGATTTCTGCTTCTCCAAAAAGAACTGGCGCCTTACACTTATGATTGGTCTGCAACACTGAACCATTAAGCATCATAACATCTAACAGAATCAGGTCGGTGATGACTTCTAGGCCAAGCTTGCGATCAAAAGATTCCGCCATGAACGTGTGTGATGCACCCGTATCAAAGAGGACGTTATATGGTACACCATTAACTATGAGGATACCTAAATGGAAGCTTATGTTATTATTTCATTTAAAGAGTTGCTGGGAGGAGGAATTGATACTAAACAAACTATATACTAAAGTTCCAAACCTGTCACAACATCCTCCTGCTCCTTGGCCTCCTGCTGGCCAAGACCATAAGCTCGGGGCTGAACTAAACCACGTCCTGCAGTTGGTTTCGGATCGGCAACCACCATTGTCTTCCCTTTATCGATCTCACTTGAACCGCCATGCTCGTATTTCGACTGAAAATCATGTTACTGTACACAATTTAAATTTCCAAGGTAAAAAAATATCCTGATTAAGAGAAAATTACCCAGCGTATGATCATATTATCTGATTACCCGCATACTCTGGGAAGTTCCGAGTAATGTGTCCAACTCTCTGACACTTGAAACAGACGCCTGAAGAAGCCAAACATTCTCCATAGTGGTGGCGATTGCATTTGGAACTGTTAGAAAAGCCCATGTAAATGGCCCATATTGGGCCCTTGTTTTCTCCTTTTTCTTCTTTTCTTTTTAGTCCCACATCATTGTATAGGATTTTTTCTCTCCTTTTCTCTCATATATATTTGTATTCTCTCCTTGTATTTTGATATAGAAACAATACATACAAGTTTTGAGCTTTTACAACATGGTATCAGAGGCAGGTTCTCCGACCTCGCGGTTTCCCCTTTTCTAACCGCCCGGCTTTGCTTCTCAGCCTATCCGTGTAACAACCTCCTTAAAAATTAATACCTACCCCCACATTTTATTAATAATAAGAATAATACAATTATGTAATAAAGAAAGACTCATAAGCACCTAAACCTACCCCCGCCTCTTTAAAAACGTTAAACCCGAGCCGACGGATTCCCGCAACCCGCATCCCGCACGATTTCCCCCGATCCCGCTCCGTCGGCCCCGCCTCCGTCTCCCGAGCACCCGGCGGCCTTCTCCTCCGCCTCCAGTGGCCGGCAAGTCCCTCCTCCGGGCCCGACGCCCCTTCCTCTTGCTTCCCCGCCGTCTCCGACGCTTCCCTTGGCCGGTAACTCCCGCAACAACCCTTCTCGTGGTCGGCTACTTCCAAGGAGGACGACCACCCTTTTTTCCCCTCCTATTCTCCTCCTCCGGCCAGTGAGGGCATAGACGACGTTTCTTCTCCGGCAACCCTAGCTCCTACTCGTTCCGGCCGGTGGATTTCGTGAGGGACTCCTAGGGTTTCGCTCGAAACCCTCTTTTCGTGGATTACTGAGCCCAATCTGGTCTCCTTGGGTAAGGAACTCCGCCTTACTCCCATTTTTCAGTTTGCTCTAATTTTATTACGCTAACTTTCGCTCCCCAATCGATGTAACTGCGTCAATTCAACGTATGTTCGTCGTATATTCGACTAATCCAGTCTTATTTGTGTTTTTCGGTGCATCTCCTCGGATTTAGGTGGTGGAATCGCTCCAAGACCTCTCTGAATTAGAGATTCTTGCTTCCAAACGCCGCCAAAACTCTCGATCCCTCGCGGTAGACTCTTCTCCCCTCACTTTTGAGGGAGGTAAACTCCTAAACCCCTCTCCTTTTGTGTGGAGCTATTATTAAACGCATGTGCGGACATAGGAAACTTGTTAATTCAATTTGGAATGTATTTTTGACCTCGAACAGGTTTAGCTCAAGCTTTAATCTCGCCTGTGCCACTTAGCTGTCACTAGCACTTTTGAAATCACCTTAAGGCAAGTAGAGACTCTCTCTCGCTTGCAAACATGAGATCTAATTTACTTCACCTTGTTTATGAAGTAGCCTCTTATAAACCGGGAACCATCTAATTATTTATGAATCCTTGAAATTTGTCTAATATCTTAGGCGAACATTGAAAGGAGAGTGTTGGTTTGGTGTGACGCGTCGAGTCAAGCTCCCGACTAACTGGTAACAGAAACCATTAGTCAACCATTGCAAGCATCGTTGTTGATAAGCCTTGCGTCAATTCAAACACTAGAATCTTGTGCACCAAATGACAACACCTTCACCCTTCAATGTTTTTCGTTTATGGTATTACAGATAGACTAAACTCCGGAGTAGGCCATTAGATTAAAAGCATCTTGTTTAACATGGTTACTTGTCAGGTAGTAGATTGCTGCGTGTAAAAAAACTGGTTCACTAAGCTCTTGTTTCCTCTGCTTACTCTTGTGCAATTAGATTAATTTGAATCTTCATGTATATTCATGTTCTGAGGCACTTTTCTTTTGTTTGGATTTGCCTTAGGTTTCGTGACTGCGCCGCTCGGTTCCTGAGTTATTTCTTCTTTCAGATACAGCCTTGTTCGGAGGTTTCATTTGTTTAAATGTATCAGCAGGTTCTATGTATTTTGTTTCTTTTGCTGTTGGATTTTTCTTTCTACTCATGTACTAGTTATTATCAGACATTTTCTCTTGTATCAAGGACAACTTGTAGGGTGAAACATTGTACTACTTCATTTCACTTATGCATTTTCCACAATTGTGACTAATTGCATTCATTTTAGCATTGTTTGTGACATAGTTTTTTATAAATGAAATGCATGCACAACAACTTTTAACTATTTATGTATGGCTTCCGCATCAATATCTTTTAAAAACTCTTTTTAAACAATATCTAATTTAAAAACTAGTGGTAGAATTTCTGGTTCCGCCTCAGCAGGCATGTTTCTTCTCTGCATGCCTGTGACATCACGACCCGCCCGAAGTGCACTCTGATCTTGTTGAGACGGGTCGTGACAATCCGCTCTCCCTCTGCGGCCTCCTCCTCTACTCGCCCGGGTAGCGGCCTGCTCCTACCCATTTCTTCTCTCAACGGCTTCTCCCTCTTAAGCCGCTGACTCTCCTCTTCCTCTCTACCTCCCGTGGATCCACCCCTCTGCCCCCTTTTATACCTTCTACTCTCTCCCGTGGGACCCACTTCTCTATGCTTCTAGCCGCTTGCGGTTTGTCTGCTTCTAGCCGTTCCACCTCTCTCTCCTCTAGCCGCTCGAGTTTCTACTCGCTGCCTCTTTCCTTTAGCCGCTCGAGTTCCTACTCGCGGCCTCTCTCCTCTAGCCGCTCGAGTTCCTACTCGCGGCCTCTCTCCTCTAACCGCTCGAGTTCCTACTCGCGGCCTCTCTCCTCTAGCCGCTCGAGTTCCTACTCGCGGCCTCTCTCCTCTCCCCGCTCGAGTTCCTACTCGCGGCCTCTCTCCTCTAGCCGCTCGAGTTCCTACTCGCGGCCTCTCTCCTCTAGCCGCTCGAGTTCCTACTCGCGGCCTCTCTCCTCTAGCCGCTCGAGTTCCTACTCGCGGCCTCTCTCTCCTAGTCGCTCGAGTTCCTACTCGCGGCCTCTCTCCTCTAGCCGCTCGAGTTCCTACTCGCGGCCTCTCTCCTATATCCGCTCGCGTTCCCCCCCCCCCCCCCCCGCCGCAGTCTTTCCTCTGCTGGTCGCACGGTTTGTTCTCACCGCGGCGACTTCTTCTAATTCTCTTTCTCGCGCGGTCTCTGCCCCTCCAATTCGCAGCGGTCTTTCCCGGCTCCATGGGCTCCTCTGTTGACTCTACCGGACAGGCGGTTACTCCTCCTACTGACCGCCCGGCCTCTCTTCCAGATCTTCGCGATGAGTTGTGGATCACCACTATATCCTTATCTGGGAAGAAAAACTTTGTTCCATGGGTCCACTCTGTTCGGCGTGTTCTTTAGGCCAAGGGCCTTCTGCTTCCCCTTACTAACGCTCCTCTTGTTCCCAATACGGAGGAGTGGCTACGCAATGACGACCGAGTTCAAACATGGCTCCTTAATTCTCTAGAGGGTGAGCCATACCTAATGATCATGTACCATGAGACCGCCAAAGCTATGTGGGAGGAGCTTCACTGCTTATACTCTGGAAAGAATAGTCTTCAACACCTCTATGACATTATTACATACCTTCAGTCCCTTGATGCTGGTGGGGCGGCTGACATGACCTCTTTTGTTGCTCGGGCCAAAACTCTGGCCGAGGCCTGGATCCAGCATCAGCCTTCTACCACCGATCTTGCTGCTCAGCGCGTGCAAAAGGAGGCCGTCTGCATTGCCATGATGATGGCTCGGGTCCCACCTCACCTTCAGAGCATTCGGGCTCAAGTATTGGTTGCGGCTTCTACTCCCCCTCTCTCTGATGTTTGCTCTATGCTCCTTCGCGTTTCACCACCTCTGGATCCTTCGGCACCCTCCTCTCTGGCTCTCCTTCAGCAGGCCCCTCCTCCCTTACTTCCCCAACCGCCTTCTGCTCGTGGTGGCCTTTCTGGCTCTCGCGGAAGGGGACGTGGGGGTCGGGCCCGCTCCAAGTGCTCCTACTGCGGCCGGGATGGCCACACGGATGCTGTTTGCTACAAGAAACATGGCTATCCTCCTCGCCCCACTGCGGCTGCTACTGATGGCTCATCCTCCACTGGTACTGACCTTGCGGCTGTTCGCCTCCAGCTCCAGCAACTCCAGGGACTTCTTATCCCTCCTCCTGCCTCTGTTGCCTCCACCTCTACTACAGGTATTACTTGTCTTTCCTCCGGTCCACGTTGGATCTTGGACTTCGGAGCTACTCATCACATCACCTCGCTGCGGCCTCTCCAGTACTCGGATGCTCCTCATCCGTAATATATCACAGTCGCTAATGGTCCGACTGTTCCGATCTCCGGCTGTGCCGACATCTCTCTTGCCCCCTCCCTCTCTCTTCGCTCGGCTCTTTATGTTCCGAGCTCTCCGTTTAACTTACTTTCTGTTGGCCGCCTCACTCATGATATAGATTGTTTCGTCACATTTACTCGCTCTTCCTTTTTGATACAGGATCGGCAGACGCGGACTACCATTGGTAGAGGACGGTTGCAGAACGGGCTCTACCTTCTGGATACCTCTCCGACTATTCTCTCCTTTGTCTCCGCTGTGGACTGGCATCGTCGACTTGGACATGCCCCTCTTCCTGTTCTCCGAAAGGCCCTGCCTGATGTATCTTTACCTGTTTTTCATTGTGATTCTTGTATTTACGGCAAACAGCTGCGTACTTCTTTTCCTGCCAATTGTACTCGGAGCGCTGCTCCATTTGATTTACTCCATTCCGATATCTGGGGTCCTTTTAAAGTTACCGGTATCTCTGGTTACTGTTATTTTCTCACTTTCATTGATGATTACTCTCGCACCACATGACTTTACCTCCTTCGTGACCGCTCCGAGCTCCCTCGCATATTTCGCGCCTTCATCCAAGAAACTCGCACACAATTCTCCACCACTATTAAAACCGTGCGCACCGATAACGCTCGCGAATACACCGGCCATGAATTTGCCACTCTCTGTGCTGAGTTTGGTATTCTTCATCACACCTCCTGTCCCTATACCCCCCAACAAAATGGGGTTGCCGAACGGAAGAACCTCCACCTACTCGACGTTGCCCGCTCTCTCATGATCCAAATGCAGGTTCCAAAACATTACTGGAACTTTGCGGTTTCCACTGCATGCTTCCTCATAAACCGTCTCCCTTCCTCGGTTCTCAACTTTGCCACCCCATTCAGTCTCCTCTTCCCCTCCACTCCGGCTTTCCCTCTTACACCACGGGTCTTTGGCTGCACCTGTTTTGTTCACCTCCTGGGTCCCTTCTCCGATAAGTTGGACCCCCGGGCCGCCAAATCCATTTTTGTCGGTTATTCTCGCTCCCAAAAGGGTTACCTATGCTACTCTCCGGGTACTCGGAAGGTCATCGTCTCCGCCGATGTTACTTTTTGGGAAAATCAACCTTTCTTCTCCCCTTCTCCTTCCTCCACGCCGACATCTCCCCGCTCCCTCTACCCCGGCCCGTCATCCCTACTACTGCGCCTGTTTCCCCACGTCCTTCTTCCTCTCCACCTGCTCCCTCTCCACCTGCTCCCTCTTCTTCCCCTCCACCTGCTCCCTTCAGGCCTCTCGTTATCCAGGTTTACTCTCGCCGCCTTCCCCCATGCTCCGCTGCCCCTCTGTCGTCGGCTTCTTCCACGGCTACCCCGCGCTCTGCTGATCAGGTATCTCCCTCCACCGCTCATCCTCTGGCGAATTATGTCTCCTTGCATCGCCTTTACCCCCACCTACACACATTTGCCTCTTCTCTTTCCTCTATTTCGGTTCCTAACACTGTGCAGGAGGCGCTAGAACATCCCGGCTGGAAGGCTGCCATGGAGGAGGAAATGTCTGCCCTCTGGGCCAACCAGATCTGGACTCTCGCACCGCTTCCCCCGGGTCAGAAACCGGTTGGGTGTAAGTGGCTCTTCGTCATCAAACACGCCATTGATGGGACGATTGACCGTCTCAAGGCTCGGCTCGTCGCCCGCGGCTTCACTCAACAACCCGGGCTGGACTATGAGGAAACCTTTTCCCCGGTGGCCAAACTCAACACCGTTCGTGTTCTTATCTCGGTGGCTGTCCATCGCCGGTGGCCCTTACTGCAACTGGATATTAAGAATGTCTTTTTGAATGGCGACTTGCAAGAGACTGTCTATATGCAACAATCTCCCGGGTTTGAGACCACGGGGGAGTCTCAGGTTTGCCGTCTTCGGAAAGCTCTGTATGACCTCAAACAATCACCACGGGCATGGTTCGACAGGTTCAGCACAGCTCTTCGGGAGGTTGGTTTTTCTCGCAGCACGGCAGACTTCTCCATGTTCAGTCGCCACCGTACAGCGGGGACAGTTCTTTTGTTAGTTTATGTTGATGACATCATCATTACGGGCGATGACTCACAGGGAATACAGGAGGTCAAACGACATCTCGGTACAGTTTTTCAAACAAAGGATCTGGGACCCCTCCGGTATTTTTTGGGCCTTGAGGTAGCTAGACGGCCAGATGGTCTCGTCCTCTCACAGCGGAAGTATTGTCTCGACCTTCTTCATGATGCAGGTTACTCAGCCACTGTCTTATCCCCTTGGAAGTGCCTGAGATACTTCTCTTGGAGACCGCATCGAGCAGAAGGGGGCACGAACTAGCTCGCAAGAGTCCTAAAAAAATCGCCCCAAGTAAACATATCTATTGTACGACCTGACAAGGAAAAATGTCACACTACGTGACACTATAAGTTAATAATTTCTTATCCAAGAGTGGATTTAACTAGAAGTCTTACCTGCATAATCATCTGCTAGATACTTATCCCACCAAACCTTCGCCTCACTCCAAAGAAGGAAAGTTGCCAGCAGAACCTTTTTATTCTCTGGACACGTCATGACATTCATCAAATCTCTGGTGTTCGCAATCCAGTCGTCGGCATCCATCGGGGTTCCATCTCCACTATAGTTGGAAGGGTGGAGGTCCCTAAAATCCCTCAAGTAACGGTCCAGACTGACCTCCACAGCTACAGGTGCAGGGACTGGTGCTGGAGCAGGAACTGAAATCCCTGCAGCCAGCCCTCTCTGAAATTCCAATAATGCAACTGCTACTGCCTTGGCAATCTGGGCTGCCAAATCGGTAGGTTCTAATGCTGCTGGAGCGGGTGGCGCAGGGGGCGCATTAGCATCACCCATGGCTGGATCAGGAGCAGTGCTCTGACGTGAGGGTTCCCCTGGTTCACTGTCTCGAGGTGCCTAAGAGACAGAAAAAAAAAAGAATTATTAATCTTGAATAATATATAACTGGGAATTCCATTACCGAAAGTATTTCCATATGCTAGCGAAGCTAAAAGTTAGATAAATTTGATGGCGCTTCTAACGGGAGTCTGACTCTAACGCAACCCTATGACTCTGTGAATTTACTGGGTCCAGGGATCCTAAACATGTTCTCTGATACCAATTTGTAACACTCTAGCCAAGTTTGACAGGAATCAGCAGTCCGACCTGGTCCGCGATTACATGTAAACTAAGAGACAGTATATAAGCTGGTATAAAGCAGGTAAAAGAAACAAAGATCCTGAAAAGTAATACTTACAGCGGAAAAGGTGAAGTAAAATTATGGGTAAAAATGTACCTTGCCAAGCAGCATCCATAGAGCCAACTAATAGGGAAAATAATACTAAGGAACTGAAATGCCAACAAACTGAATTAACTGAAGCATCATAGTGAGTAAAGTGCAACAAATACAAACGTCTGAAAATAGAAAGCAAAGTACAACTACAGTACTACACTGGTACAAACTGACGATTGAATACTGAGTCGTCTATCCTAAACGGATCCCCTGTCCTGGGCCCACTGCAGAAACAAGTTCCAAAGGGCCAGGCCCACTGAAGAGTAAGAAAACTACTCCCTCCAGCAACACTTAAATGAAAAAAAATATATTTTTAAGTGATTAATACATGATTTAAATATGTATCATTCCCTACAATAAACCTTGATATTTAGGTTCATGATGATCTGACATGAATCGACTTATAGTGTGATCTGTCACACTAATCTCTAATTTTTCTAAGTCGTGGATCCTGAAGATTTGGAATCGCGATTTTTATGAGTGTCCACCCGATTCAACATTTTCCTTGCTAACACTTGTCGCTAAGGGCGACTAGGCAAAACTAATAAATGTGGTCTAAGTGGCAAACCTGATGGTGCCATAAACTGGGTGCCCGTCAAATGTGTCACTAGCTCCTGTCTGAGGAGTGTCGTATCTGTAACAAGGGTCATCGACCCTGAGCTTGAAATTTTGGTAATGGCCAACTGGCCCTGAGTACACGGTGGTGTGCATCCACCAGAAATGTGAGGGTAAACCTTCCTCGCTACTTTTCTGAATAAATTTATACTATAGTTCAGTGAATTAAATACGAAGTAACGCTCTAGTTAAGTACACTGGACTTAGAATTTTCATGACACTGAACCGTCTGATTTAACTTAAGGGATTACCTACCCCGTTAACTTAGCTCTAACTGTAGGAACTTGAAATTTCTATATGCGTACACTGACATAATTAAGTATGAATTTAAGTGGCCTGAAATGCTCAACTAAGAGGAGTAAATTTTCTTACCGTGGCGTTTCGACGCTCGTATACACGACGTGGCGGCATGAGTGTCTAGGTTGCACTTGGTACCCCTACAATTTCTTTATCTACCAAGCGTCAAGTAGTGACGATCACTTGAAGCCTTGCTCCCAAAAATTTGCTCCAAAGACTGCCACAAATCTGAAATCCACGGTAACCCTAGATTAAACGACTTCCCCCTCAGGGTTTACCTTGGAAAAGAAAAAAAATCAAAACGACAAGGATACTAATATGAAACCCTAAAACGGTGCATAACCTTGTCCTAATCGGTAATTAGATCCCGAAAAAGCGATCAATTTCTGGAAACGGAGGACCGGGTACTTCGATCCCTAAACTAAGGCAAGAGAAATGCGAAGATAATCTAAAATGGCTTCCAACTGAAATGATTTTCATAAGGAGATGGAAAATCGAGAGGAACTAGACTCACCGGACCCAAAACTGTGTTTCGGCACCCTTGTCTTCCACCGGATAGGGTTGAAGTCGGTTCTCCTACGACACTTGGATGGAACGGTAGAGGCCGGCGGAGTCTGGAGAGGGAGGCAAAGGAGCCGATGCTGGATTCCGGCGCGACGGGAACGGTCGCCTAGGGCTTGATCGCCGATTTCTTCGTGCAGTTACGGGAGGCGGACCGCGGCTTGCGGGAAAGAAGAAATCGGGGGTTTACGGGATTAGGAGGTGCGGGTTTTTTTTTATTCGAGCGGCTGGAGCGGTTTTGGAAACCGTCTGGTGAGTAAAAAAATAAAGGGGGGGGGGGGGATTGAGCCGACACCCCTATAATTGAGAAGAGTTTGAATTTGCACCTCAATAACAAAAATGTCATTTCCTCTTAATCCTTAAAGGAAATCTAATGGCCCACTCTCACTCTATCAAATAAAACCGCGTCGAGTACAAACTCAACGCTAAACTAATCCACTAATTAATTCTCAAAATTTTCTCATATTACATTGTATCTCGACGATGCACTGGCTCGATCAAAATCATTCGCGATTTGACCCTGCAATAAAATTAAATTTGTCGTAAACACTTGGATATTACAGTTCTCGCCCGACGCAACTCCGAGATACCCCTCCATACCACTGCCTGCGTACATATATACTACTAACTGAGATAGGGCATCCAAATTGGATAACTCATTATGTCTGAACCGATCGGGAGTCAAATACAACTGAAAATAGTAAAGTAAATACATGAAAACGACCATCTGGACGCGTCTGTAGATTCGGATCGTCCAAACGGATAGCGGATCATCGCCTCCTACGAGAATACACGTACGTGGGTCAGCGATCTCCATCACCTTCTAATCTAGTAAACTTAACTTTTGTTGGATCTAACCATGTTTCACATATGTTAAAGCTCTTTAAAGTTTTCATTTCTCCATGTTATCCAACTTTTAGTCCTAAAACTATTTAGTTTCCTTTGTTAGAGACCTACAGTGCTATCCCATTTTTACTCAGTTTAATATTCTCAGACATACTATATCACTTAGTTTGATACATGGTTCAACTTTTTCATTTAAATTTGATTGGGTTTGTAGGGCTTAATCAAGATCTGATCATTTGTAAAGGAGGAGCTCGCCTTTTAGCAAGTACGGCATTACTAACGGAGGATCCACAAACACTTCGGATGGTTGCTGGAGCACTAGCAAATTTATGTGGAAATGGTAAAATATAAATAGTTGAATTGTTGTACTTAAGCAAGTGCAGTCTTTTGGTGATCTTCTTTTAATGTGCATCTTTTAATTTTTGGTTTAGTTATTCATCATATTCAAGGAGCAAAAGGTTATGTCCTTTTTCTATTTTTTCTGCTGTTGTTAATTCTTAGTCTTGTTAGATGTATTCTCAATTTCTGAATGAGGTTTTATACAATAAATAATAAACTAAATTATGTGATAAAGCTGTTTTTTTTTTGAAAAACTACACAAAATAGGAAAGGAGCTTGATGTAGAAGGGAGGCCTTACTAACATATTATTTTTTATAGGAAACTGTAATATTCAAATAAACTCTCATTCTCTCAAGGGATCAGTGGAGCTCGTGGCTCCACTCCAGAAAATAGAAATCATTTGGTTTAATCTTCTTTTGATTTGATAAGAGAACAAAGTGGATTGGTTATCTCTCTTTGGGAGGAGATAGGAGATCCAATTTAGAGACTGTCCCTAGTCTGGGCAGATATCTGGAAGTCTCAGAAAGGTGTGCTTCACCTTTTTCTCTTTGAGGCCACTCTGATGTCTCAAGAGATAAACCCTACTATTAATAAAGAAAACCAGTGTAAGGTGAGATTTGATATGGTTAATGGAAAATCCTTTTGGCACTCAATCCAGGAAACTAGTTTGATGGTGTAATGGAAAGAGGTTGGCAATGGCTCAAATAAAAGGGTATTCATGAGCTAAATAATTAGAAAAGTTTGCATGACGCCAGAAATGTGATTTAATATCTGTAGAGATAAGTTGGCCCTACTTGGTTTAGGTGGCTAGGGCTCCCATGAAGGCTCGTATATATTGTAGAGTAGACTATTATGATACCTTGCATCAGTGGCAAAGATGAACATTATTTGGGTGCCACTCTCCTACGCAGCTATTCCTAGTTGGGAATTACAATAGCTTGATGTAAAAGATGTTTTCCTCCGTGATGATTTAGAAGAGGGAGTCTTCATGAGTACCCCCACATGATTTCACTCTTAAAAATTATGGTAAGAAAGTACGCAAATTAAAGAGATCTCTATAGGAGCTTAAGTAATTCCCTAGAGCATGGTTTGAGCATTTTTTCGTACTGCAATGACATCATTTGGATATCTCCAAAGTGAGGCATGTCACTCTTTTTTATCAAATACAAAGAATGAAATGTGACCGTTTTAATTATTTATGTTGATATAGTTTTCACTATGAATGACGTGAACAAGATGTTATCCTTAATGACTCTCCTAGCTAATGAATTTGAATTAAAAGGCATTGGCCCCTTAAGATATTTTTAATGGCATTGAGGTGTTTAAAACTAAAAGGGGAATTTTCATATCCCAAAGATGGAAGAAACAAAGATCTAGGATGCAATCCTATTGAGTCTCCATTGTAGGTGAATCACTATATTGACAGAGAAGATAGAAAGCTCAATAAAGAATTGGGACTTATAAATTTCTGGTTGTGGAATTGACGGCGAAGCACGACGACTCGCGTGTATTCCTGCAGGAGGCAGTGAACCGCTGTCCGGATGAAAGATTTGAGTCTGAGTCACGTCCGGATGTTCAAGTCGAGCCAATTTCCTGTTTGGTGTTTTTTATTCTGAGATGTATTTAACTCCCGATCGGTCCAAACAATCCTAGTCGTCCAATTGGGGTGATTTTATTGCTTGTTGTACTGTGCAGTTAATAGGCGGTTTTCATTTAGGGTTATATATAACCCGGCGGTTTGGGGGAAGAGGCATCGAAGGATTTTCTGGAAATTTTCCGGAACCGTCGGTCTTGAAACGGCGCGACGCCGCTCCCCTTCCCCTTTCCTGGTGCGATTCCGAGAAGCTCTCCTCCGCCTCCCGCCTCATCTATGGTTAGCTACTCCACTCCTCTGGGAAACCGCAACCCTGTAGTCTACGCCCCAACCTTTCGTCTCTTCCCGTGCAGCATTCTGCAACCTTCCGCCTCTACCCAGCCACCGCTCCACCCTACCACCACCGTACTCTTTCCCGTACAGCCCCGCAAGCCCTAATCCAGGCCTCCCTTCCTCCGCTGAACTCCGTCGCCGACCCATCCTCCCGTCGACTGCCTCACTCACTCTTCTCTTTCCCCACCTCATCACCAGTCCACCGTAAGCCCATCCCCACCTCCCCACCGTGAAACCTCCTCACTTTCTCCTATTTACCCACCCCCTAAAACTACTCACATTCGGTTACACTCCCCAACCCGCAAACCACTCCCTAATCCCAATCTAATTAATTCAGCCACCCGGTCGATTCCACCATCCGTCCTGCCTTCATCCTTGGATGCCCGCCAACAATCGCTATCGCCGCCTCTTGCACTAGTGAATCGTGGTAAAAGTCTTTTGTCTATTGTTGTTTATTCATGTACTCATATTGTGGTGGTTGTTTATTTTCATTGTGCTACTAGTTCATACATTGTGCGATTTGCATGACTTATTCTGCTTGTGCTTAAAATTATTGCGCCTCTGTCAAGTTAAAAGTTAATATTCGTTTTCCTTAAATTAATTATTTGCAATCACACGAGCCTCTGTTGTTTTGTTATAATAATTAATTACCTGTTGCAATTTAAAGTGAACCACTCTTGCACGACACTACACGGCATTTGCATTTAAGATTACATTTAGAAAATCCCTTCACGAGTCGACCTTCCACTGCATCAAGAATACTTTACCTCTCTCATGCTAGGTTTGACATAAGCTTATGTTATCAAAGTTCGTAAACATTTCATGTCAGTTTCACGGACAGTAAGTTCAATGTTCTTTTGTGACATAGTTTGACACTTGAAGGAAATTTTTTAAAGATGGCGGAGGAATTCAGTAAATTATTGAGGTTAAGAGTAACAACAATAGTGTTGGTGTTGTGTTGATGTTTCTAAAATTGTGATTATTTCTTGAGTATGTGTAGTGTGGAAATGTCTTATAATGTAAATTTTTAGAGAACTCTAGTACATTGAGAGTTTTCTTCAGTGGTGTGGATTGTTGGGTCTAAGTGAATAATTTAGAATGGTTTGGATGGTTCTTGGGTCTTGTAAATAGTCTTAAGGAGTGTGTGAGATTCTAGAATAAGATAATTATTGGGAATATTGCCATCAATGTTCCCTAGACTTGATTTGAAGAGGCATCACCATCAACAGTAAGAGCATAGTTGTATTTGATGTTGGTTAAGCTCATCACATGCAGGATGTTCGTTGGAACAAGGTTAGACAGGTTGTCTAAGTGATGGTGACAGGTGGTCACAAGGTAGGCAGGTGGAGAGACAGAAAATCTAAGTCCACATGCGTTGAGTGAGGACAACTCACTCAACGCCAGATGCAAAGAAATGTGTCTAAGTCTACAGGCGTTGAGTGAGGACAGCTCACTCAATGCCAGATGCAAAAAAATGTGGCTAAGTCCACAGGCGTTGAGTGAAGCAAGCTCACTCAACGCCAGATGCAAATAAATGTGGTTAAGTCCACAAGCGTTGAGTGAAGCAAGCTCACTCAACGCCAGATGCAAAGAAATGTAGTTAAGTTCACAGGCGTTGAATGAAACAAGCTCACTCAACGTTAGATGTCAAAAAGCGCTGCGAGAAGACAAGTCAGTCAAAGCCCGGCAGGTTGCAGAGACAAAATTGCATCTAAGTCCACAGGCGTTGAGTGAAGCCAGTTCACTCAACGCCAGTTGAGCAGAAGCGTTGAGTCATGTTGCTGCAGTCAAATCCTAAGAAGAAAGAAGACAGAAAACGGTCAAGTACAAAAGCATTGAGTGATGAAACTTCACTCAACGCCTAGCAGACAAAGACAGTTGCAGCTAAATCCAGGGGCGTTGAGTGATGAAGATTCACTCAACGCACTCAACGTCTGGCAGTGCAGAAGAATTTGGCCAGTCCAGAGACGTTGAGTGAAGCTTGTTCACTCAACGCTCTCAATGCCTGAGATGCAAAAAGTTTGGCTAAGGCCAAAAACGCTGAGTGAAGTTTGTTCACTTAACGCTCTCAACGCCTGAGTAAGACAGAAATCTGTTTAAGTGTTTTGGCGTTGAACGAAGCTTGTTCACTCAACGCCTATACTAAATAGCTTGAATTTGACTAAGTCCACACATGCTGACGTCAGCAAAAGTCAACAAAGTCAACAAAATTCAAAATGTGATTGGATGGCTACGGTACGCGACAAACAGCGGCATAGGCCTACTGTACAACTTTTGGCTGTTAAAGTAAAGTTGCAGCTGTCAATTTCAGTGGGTCCCACTGGTCAAAATAGTCGTTGATCGGCGGAATAAAAAAGGCGGAGATTAGATTGAAGAGATTAGCTTTTGGAAAACGTGCTGGGCTTCGTCTTCTTCCTCGGCCATTATTGCAAAGCTTGAAGAAGCAAGTTCAGATCATCTTATCTGAAAGTTCTAAAATATAGTTGGTGTCATTTTCACCTGCACCAGCAAGGGCAGAGGAAATCTCTGAAGAAAAAGAAGCAGCAAGGTCTAACCTAGCTAAAGTTGATCTGAAAGCCGATCCAAGTTGTTGTAGCTATCTTCACCTGCTATAGCAAGTTCAGAAGAAATTTTTGAGGAAAAAAGAGTGGCAGGGTTTACCCTTGCTGTAGCAACTGGAAGCAAACAAGAGTTAGTTGTTGACATCCTCACCTTCAACAGCAAGTTCAGGGACATCTCTCTGAGAAAGAAGTTGCAAAAAGGGCTAACCCTAACTGCAGTTACTTCACAGTTCCAGCAAGTAATTTTCTGAAGAACTTTTTTTGGAAGCTGTGAAGTTGAAGTCAACACTGAGTTTGCTCAGGAAAGAACGAAGAAGAACCTGCTCTCAAGTGATCTGTGATTCTCAGACAGTTAGCTGATTGAAGCTACAGGATACATCTTGTCTTCAACAGCATGGTCAGAAAGTTCACTTTCTAAGGAAGAAGATGAAAAGTTAGGGCTGAGTTTATCTCAGCTCAAGAAGCAGCAAAGGGACAACCCTAGCTGCAGCACTTTCAGCACAAGCCAAGTCAACCTGAAGATCAGTTTCTTGTTGCTGTGAAGAAGGTAGGGCTGAGACTTTCTCATTCCAGGAAGTTAGACTCAGAGGACTTCTCTGGAGTTAAATCTACAACACAACCCACTTTCATCCTGCAGGATCATTTTGGATCTGAGTTGTAAGCCTGAATATATAAAGGCTGAGTGTAGGATCCTTGTGTGGATCGGAAACAAAACTGCTCGGTTCAGCTTAGTATAGGTTAAGTTGAACCAATGCAGACAATATCTCTTATATTGTAAGTCGAGTTGTTACAGATGGTATCAGCGTCGGATTACCTTCAGTATGGTGTACGATTAGGGAATGAATCAAGAGAAAGTTGGTGGACCTTTAATATCTCAAGTTTCTGGTGGGTACAATCTTCAGTTGAGGAGTTAAAACCACAGAAATGCTGGAATCTTTTGTGGGGTGCAAAGCTCATAAAAAGAGTTGAGATCTTAGAGATGAATAGAATCTCACATCAAAACAAGAGAAAAAATTATTGGGCTTAACTAATAATTCAGAATTAAATATTTGTGTCGTCTTTAGAGCGATTGGAGTTGTGTTGAAAAACCTCTGTAGTTAAGTGCATTATTGTGATAGTAGTTCTGGGATGGGTGACCTCCTAGAAAGTGCTCGTATGCCACCTCTGGTAAGAAACGAAATTGTGCGATTCAACTTAGTATGGGTTGGGTTGAACCGAAGCGGACAATACCTCTTATAGTATGGATTGGATTGTTACATATTACACCTTTATATTCCTATTAAAGATGATAAGAGAATTTTTTTCTTTTAAACTAAACAATGTATTTGTTAATTTTTGCACTAACACATTTATTCAATTGTTCGGCTTCATAATCTCTATTCTACAGCTTAATTTTTTTATTATGCATGATATTCTTAGAAAATTCTTATTTTGCATATGCACCTCCTTTGTCTTCTTGATCATATGGAGTAATTTGTATAGCATCTCGTAATTCTACTTGTGAATATGATGACTTTATTTCCTACAACATAATGAAAGAACATAATGAGCACAACTGTATCAAAGCCTTATAGAGATTATATGTATATATATAATTATTTATATGGTATAAAAGTTAGTCTTTAGTTCCAAATCAGATAGGAAGAGATATGAGCCCGGATGGAAGACTTTGTCTCCTGACCGACATCTCCCATTTGGGTTACTGACTAGGCTATGACGATGACGTCTTCCACTCTAAATTGAAATGATAACCTAAGCTCATGACCGGTGTCTCCTAATTGACATACGCTTCAGGTTCGTTTGTACCCACCAGGTGAAGTTGATGGCCTCTCCCAATTTCATCTAGCCTAGCATCCCCTTATTTACTTATTCTAGCCGATCGGTATATAGATTGTCATATCCTAAGTCAACGGCTTCTCTCAGCGTCTTCCAGCAAGTTTCGACATCTAGTCGATCTCAAGTATAGCTTGAACATTACCTCACTTTCACTAAAGTGGTGGCTCTTTATTTTGTTATTTTAGTGGATGTACTAGCTTAGTTTGGTGATATTTTCTTCTCCTTCTTCCTTTGTAATCCAGGATCTTTGAATGTGAAGTATCATTGGTAAGGGCAGTTATCTAATGGCTTTATATTCTAAAATTCTATCATCAATTCTATGATTTATGAAGCACTGATACTTACCTGAGAGCAGCGTACTTGTTTCTGGTACCAGTACATGTTCGATACTCGATGGATACACATGCTACTCTAGTTTGCGGTAAGCTTGGATTTGACAAATTGTTCTACATTTTGTGATAGGACTATGTTTTTCTAACGTAAATAAAGATTTCTCCATGTCTTTTTGAAATGAAAAAATGTGACTCATAAATATAACTAACAGTGTTGATTTATTATAGTAACAAAATATGCTCTTGATTTAATTTTCTTATAATCATCTACGAATAATTTGATTTATTTGATTATTTTTTTAATTTACTATGTGTTTGAGGATTAGATGTTTTAAATTGATAGTCTTTCTACTTGTTCGATATGAATTTTTCTACATTTTATATTTTCTCTCTTTTTAAAAAAGGTGGCATATATATACTAATATATGTATATACATGCATATATATGTATATATATAATATGCATATATATAATATGTATGTATAATATGTATGTATATATAAATCAATTTTAATTACATCGTACCCCGAACGTACCAATATCCTTTTTCTTTATTTCATCGTACCGGATAAGCAGTGTACCCTATACTACTCATACCGGTGCTTCATAGCCTATGATCCATCACCTTTTTGCACTGGCATCGTTGTCTTGGCTATGTACCTCTCTCCCGATCCTATGAAAGGCCATTCTTGAGTATTATTTTTTTATTTTTTTTCTTATGAGTTGGGTCTTTATGGAAAGCAAAATTTTCTACTTTCTTCACTCATTGTACTAGAAGAGATGCTCTCTTTTCTTTTATACAATTGAATATTTGGCGTCCTTATAAAATTATTAGTGTATGTGGAAATCACTATTTTGCTACTTTTATTGATGATCATTCTTGGATGAGTTTCAACATACTTGCAATTTTGTAGGCATTATACATCAAACGTCTTGCTCATATGCACCATAGCAAAATGGTGTTGCAAGCGAGAGTCGTCTTCTAGAGGTAGTTTGGTTTCTCATGTTTCAAATGTATGTTCCAAAAATCTATTAGTGTTATGTTGTTACTATTGATGCTATTTAGTCAACCTCATGCCTTCAACTGCTCTTGACTTTTATCTCCTTTCTCTATTTTTCCCTTCCACAGCACATTTTCCTTTAACACCTAAAGTTTTTAGGTAGACATGCTTTGTCCATCATCTAGATCTCTTACTGTGGATTGGTTTGCCCAATGTGCTACCAAATTTTTCTTCTCATTACTCTTGGACTCAAAAGGACTATGCATGTTATTCTTACACTAACAGTAAAGTTGTAACATTTGTTGATGTTACAATTCTTGTGGAGCATTCCTTTTCCTCATTTGTTACGCCATTAACACCACATGATTTACTGTATCCTCACGTACTGGTTGATTGTACACCGCCACTTACACCACTACCACCATCATCATTTATGTAACGGCCCCAACTCCGTCACAATTTAAATCGTTATTTCTCAGTGGGTTTTTCACATACTTATACGCAGCAGTATAATAAAAGAAGTGTAACAGTGAAAACCTAACATTATATTTCAATAATATCCATAATACATGTATACATTGTCTAAATGTCAGACACAAGAGTGTCTACATATATTACACTATCACTATCCAACAAAAGAACAAGAAATAAACTCATGCTAACCCGTGGACGAGCCACGTCTTCAACTAGTCTTTGCTCTTCCTCCGTCTGGGCCCGTGTAGCGGGGTCTGGCACGCTGGTGCTCGGTTCCTACAAATTTAGGAACCAATTAGTTATGAAACTAAGTGAATTCTTACTCTTACCTGTTACTTCGCATTGCAAGCAGACAAGAAAGTAAGCAGCAATGAAATTTATATGAACATGTTACTAAGCTAGGAACAGGTAAAATCAACATCTCTATCTCTGATATCAATTCATAGTTCAGTTGTACTGCTTTTATAAATCTTCTCTTATTCATAATTCGTTTCTCGAAATATTTAGGGTCATTTGAATATTTCAATTATCCGGGCCCGTCGACCCTTCCGATTATTATCCGCTTTAGGGCGCTTCTACGCGCACAGGCTTCAACGCCTCCTACTCGAATTCATATCATAATCTGTAGGAGTTCGACCCCCCCTACGAGGTGTGAGAGTTCTACCCCCCTCACGAGGTGTAGGAGTCTGAAACATTCCCCCCTCCCTACTAGGCCTACCATTAGTATTTCGATGCGTCGATGCGTTCTCCATTTTTATTCAATTCAATCATTTCAATTCGTTCAATTTACTTTAAAATAGGATTTATTTGTATTTGGTTCCCCTCAGAATTCTATCGCTCGATAAGTCATGTTAGCGTTTTCGTTGATTCATATATCCAGTGATATCAAGCAACTGAAAGGTTCACAAAAGAGGAAAAAGCAGTAAGAACTCACCCTAAGTTTTCCTTTGCCCTTGTCCTTCGAAGGGTTCACGTCACGTCTATCATCGGACGTCATCCTCTGCAGTATCAAAATATCATTTACTTTAGGGTTGCGCCATAAATAGTTATGAGCGAGCTCCTACGACGGTCATAACTACGACCTCTAGGAGTTGTCTAGGGAAGGACTAACATGGGTGATCAAAAAGAGGGCACATCATTCAGCATATATCTATCCAGGTTGCTCCAGTGCACAGCCACAAAGGCAACATTAAGGGCTGCGAATTGCAGCTCAATTTATGGTGTCAATCCCCACAAAAACAGTCGGACAGATCATACCCAGCAGCCCAAAAGTACAAAAACAGCCCCCAGTTAACTCTTCGCAATATAGCCGGCAACCAAAGGATTGCAAGGGGTCAAGATAAAACCCCTAATGAAACCCTAACTTCATCACTCCCAAAATGAGTTCGAATCAAGGTTTAGGGTTTTGAAAACAAGAAGGAAACTTCTGCTTATAAAAAAAATAAATCAAAACCAAAACCCCAAACTATAGGATTTTCCTCTATCATCAATCCGTACACAAACTTCATACAAGAAGAGAAAGGAGTGAAGAGAAAGAGATTACCTTCCCAAAGAAGGAGAAATCGTAAGAAACGGAGGAGATTTGGGGCGGCAATGACAATCAGCGCAGGAGGGCTTCCGTCGGTCGATCCGTCGAAATGAAGAAGGAATACGGGTCGGTTATAAAACGGGACTATCCACCGCTTTACCTAGGCAGCCGGTCAATGAATTGGTACAACCAGTTTTTATTTAGTGCACAGCCAACACCACAGTCCAACTAGGCCGATCCAACCCGAAATCAAAAATAAACCCCAATCTACTAATGCCTAAAACAGCCGGCCAACTCAGCTGTCGCCATTAAACATAAAAGTATCTGAACATCATATTACAAGTGCGACGTCAAGTCAGCACGGGAATTGTTCTTTCATCATCGGGGATATTCACATAGTTTATTAATTTTGTACAAAAATAGTTATATCAATCTACGTTCGAGTCTTACAAATTCTCCCCTCCTTATCAGAATTTTCGTCCTCGAAAATTCAAACATCTTCTTGATTCCCAAAGAAAGAGGGAAATATTTTCCTCAGCAAGTCTTCTCGCTCCCAGATAACATCCTTGGCGGAATGTCCGGTCCACCAGACTTTGACAAAATTTACATGTTGATTCCGAAGATTTTTGCTTTGCCGATCAACAATCTGGTAAGCTGCTGTCGGACTTGACAAATCAGCTTCTATCTGCACATCATTGGCAAATACCATCAAATCTGGATTCGAAATATATCGTCGGAGTGCAGATACATGAAAAACATTCGGCAATCGTTGTAATTCGACAGGCAGAGCTAAGCGATATGCTACCTCGCCAAGACGTTCAATCACCGGAAAGGGACCAATATATCTTGGACTTAATTTTCCAATCCGTCTCAATCGGGAAATCCCTTTGAACGGTTTTATCTTCAAACGCACCTGATCGCCCACAGCAAATTCCACCAGACGATGTCGGGCATTATAATATTTTTGTTGAAGATCTTGTGCGATTTTCATTATTTGTTGAATAATACTGATCTTTTCCTCAATTTTATCTGTCTTCTGTGGAAACAATTTTTTTCGCCATCTTCTGCCCAGCTCAAAGGAGTTCTGCATCGCCTCCCATATAGAGCTTCAAACAGAGCCATTTGGATCGTTGTTTGGTAGCTATTATTATACGCAAATTCAACTAGCGATAAGTATTTTTTCCTAAGGGTCTTTCAAGTCTAAAACCACCATTCGTAATAGATATTCGAGCATCTGGATGGTGCGTTCAGACTGGCCATCTGTTTGCGGATGGAAGGCAGTACTGTACAACAAATTTGTTTCCAATTTATTGTGTGCTCGTCACCACAAATCAGATGTGAACCGTCCATCACGAGCTGACACAATCGTACGCGGAATACCATGTAATCTCATGATTACATTTACATAGAGTTCCACCAATTTTTCAGTCGATCCGCTTTGTTTGATCGGTATAAAATGGGCGTTCTTTGTCAATCGGTCAATGATGACCGAAATTCCATCATTCTCAGCTTTACTGCGAGGCATGCCAAATACAAAATCCATTGCAACATCATCCCATTTCCATTACAGAATGGGGAGAGATCGAAGGTATCAAGCAGGTTTTTGATGTTCTTCTTTCACTATCTGACAGGTATGACACTGTGCAATATACTGAATGACATCCTTCTTCATATGTGGCCACCAGAAGCCCTGTTTCAAATCGTGGTACATCTTTGTCCGATCAGGGTGAATCGAATATGGCGTATTATGCGCCTCATACACGATATCTTTTCGTAGGCTATCAGCATTTGGTACACGTAATCTGTCATTCAGGAATAATAGGGAATCTGTTTCAATAAAGGCAATCACTTCTCCATTTCTCAATTTTTCAATTATCCCCATCAAAAAGGGATCCTGAGGTATCGCTTTCCGAATTCTTTATTTAAGTGAATATTGAATCCGCAGCTGGAATAGTTGTGCTTGTTTTTCTTCAGTCGTAAATATTACGCATATTTTCATTTCCTGAAGCATATAAAAAAGCTTCATATTATATTGCGGTATCACTGACAACGTAGCAATATTTTTCCTGCTTAATGCATCTGCGACAACATTTGCTTTCTCTGGATGGTATTGAATACTAGATCATAGTTTTTAATGAATTCTAGTCATCTTCTCTGGCCTAAATTCATTTCCCGTTGGTCGAATATATATTTCAGGCAAATATGATCTGTGAATATCTCGCATCGAACACCATACAGGTAGTGACGCCAAATTTTCAAGGCAAACACAACCGCTGTTAATTCCAGGTCATGTGTCGGGTAGTTCTTTTCGACATCCTTTAATTGTCGAGAAGCAAAAGCAATCACCCTTCCACGTTGCATCAAAACGCAACTCAATCCTTTATAGGACGCATCGCTATAAATTTGGAAACATCTGAGCCTTCAGACATCACTAATATTGGCGCCGTCGTTAATCTTTCCTTTAAGGCTTCGAATGCTTGCTGACAATCGTCCCCCCACGTAAACACTACGTTCTTTCGAGTCAATTGTGTCAAGGGTACTGCTAACTTCGAAAAGCCCTTGACAAATTTCTGATAATAACCAGCCAAGCCCAAGAAGCTTCGTATTTCAGTCACAGATTTAGGTCGGGTCCAGTTGATTATTGCTTCAATTTTAACTGGATCAACAGCCAACCCTTCTGCATTAATCACATGACCTAGAAAGGCCAGCTCAGTCAGCCAAAATGCACATTTCGAGAATTTGGCATACAACTGTTGTTCCCTCAGGGTTTGTAAGACTTGACGCAGGTGTTGGGCATGCTCTTCCTCTGTTTTTGAATAAATTAAGATATCATCGATAAACACTATCACGAACTGATCCAAGAATGCCTTGAACACACAATTCATCAAGGCCATAAAAGCGGCAGGAGCATTCGTTAGGTCAAAAGGCATAACTACAAATTCAAAATGCTCATACCGAGTACTGAATGTTGTCTTGAAGACATCTTCCTCTAGAATTCTCAGCTGATGATATCCTGATCGAAGATCAATTTTTGAAAATACACGGGCGCCCACTAACTGATCGAACAAATCGTTAATACGTGGCAGAGGGTATTTGTTCTTTATTGTCAACTTGTTCAGTTCGCGATAATCGACGCATAGACGGAGTGATCCATCCTTCTTTTTCACAAATAATACTGGAGCTCCCCAAGGTGTGGTACTCGGTCGGATAAATTTCTTATCGAGCAATTCTTGCAATTGCACTTTCAATTCGGCCAATTCTTTTGGTGCCATCCGATACGGAGTTTTTGCCACAGGAGCAGCTCCTTCAGTCACCTTGATTTCAAATTCAACTTCTCTGGCTGGAGGCACACCAGGTAACTTTTCTGAGAATACATCCACGTATTCCCGCACTACGAGCACGGTCGTAATTTCTTTCCTTTCTTCTTTTGTTTCTTTAATCATCATCAAAATGGCCTCACAGTCTTTCTGTACCATTTTTTGGCTTTCATTGTCAATATTCTGGTTTTTGCCACTTTGCCCAGACCTTTATAGATCATCGGACTTCCATCTGGGCATTTGAATGCCACCTCTTTTGTTTTACAGTTAATGATAGCTTCTCGATTTGATAGTCAATCCATACCGAGGATGATATCATACTCAACTAACGGTAAGACTGCAACATCAACTTCAATTTGTTTATCATTAAAAAGCAGCGAGCCTACGACTCGCTCTTTTGTCATCAAAATCGTATTGTTCGGTAACAGTACACTCAAAGGTTAAGCCACTTGATATGGCCGTATATGAATTGATTCAAGAATAGATGTTGAAATAAACGATTGACTGACACCGGTATCAAATAAAACTTTCAAGACTTGATCATGAACAAGCAGCATACCTGTAACAACAGTATCATCTGTCTTCGCCTCTTCCTGACCGAGATTAAAAGCTCGAGCCTGAATTAGCCTCTCCTCTCTGGCCCCTTCAGCGGGTGCCGTTACTATCGACTCCCCTTCTCTGGAAGTCCCAATATGGTAAATTGTTTGAGGCGGCAAGGCTGGAGCTCCCCTCAAACTTTCCTCCCTTTTCAGTTTTGGACAATTCTTTCGACGTTGGCCCGGTTGGCGACAGTAAAAACAGACTCTGGTCAAGCATTCCCCTCGATGCATCTTGCCACATTTGGCACACTTGGTTGACGTTGATTGGGACACGTGAGTGCTACCAGTTGACACTGATTGTGGCTGCTTCTTCTTTTTCCACGGGGCTTCACTTGTTCCGCCCGACTTCTCTTGGCTAACATCATCTTTGAACCTATTTCTCATATATGTACTCCTCTGTCTCTTTTCATTGTCTAACTCGACTAATCGAGACTTTTCCACCGACAGTGCATACTCCGTAATATCAAACAGAACCACTGAAGCGCGGATATCATCCCGCAACCCTTCCTGGAACTGTACACAATGAGCTTCCTCGGTCGCCACTGCAGACTCTGCATAGTACGCCAAGCTGGAAAATTCGGCTTCATACTGAAGAACAAAGCGATTTCCTTGTACCAATCGCAAGAACTTCTCCTAAAGCTGCCTCTTTTCTGTCTGCGGCACAAACCACTTTGTAAATTCGCGAACAAACTCTGCCCAAGACACATTCGCCAAACCGCGAGTCTGAAACTTTCCTTCCAGAAGAAAAACAGCTAACTCCACCTTTCTCTCAGCGGGGCACCGCATCGTATCAAATATCGTTTCAATACGCAGGATCCAATCTTCCATCTCGATCTGAGGCAACCCACCGGGAAACGTCGGCGGTTTCAATTCTAAAAATTGTTTCATATCAATGTCAATTGAGCAAAGTCGTTGTGGTTCCATATATGCTGGAGGAGGTACAGCTGGCACAACTGGGGGTACGCCAGGAGGAGGTACACCTGGAGTGGTGTCCCGAACCAGCCGAATAGCTTCCGCGATAGCTTGTGCAATATCGGCAATATGCACGATAGAAGACTGTTTCTCACTCACACTTTCTTTTGATCTAGAATCCCTTGAATCCTCAGGTTCATTCAGAGCCTCTCGAATTCTGTGGCTCGAATACACTTGGAAAGGTTCCTGAGGAATAAGCATAAGACAGTTCAGTATATAATGATATTCCAATCTCGTCATTGTGATGTATGTTCCATCCTAGTACTCTCTGCGTTACATGCACTACGAAAAACCTCCCTCTGATATCACTTAATTGTAACGACTCCGTCACAATTTAAATCGTTATTTCTGAATGGGTTTTTCATACACTTATACACAGCAGTATAATAAAAGGAGTGTACCAGTGAAAACCTAACATCATATTTCAATAATATCCAGAATACATGTATACATTGTCTAAATGTCAGACACAAGAGTGTCTACATATATTACACTACCACTATCCGACAAAAGAATAAGAAATAAACTCATGCTAACCCGTGGACGAGCCACGTCTTCAACTGGTCTTCGCTCTGCCTCCGTCTGGGCCCGTCTAGCGGGGTCTGGCACGCTGGTGCTCGGTTCCTACAAATTTAGGAACCAATTAGTTATGAAAATAAGTGAATTCTTACTCTTTCCTGTAACTTCGCACTGCAAGCAGACAAGAAAGTCAGCAGCAATGAAATTTATATGAACATGTTACTAAGCTAGGAATAGGTAAAATCAACATCTCTATCTCTGATATCAATTCATAGTTCAGTTGTACTGCTTTTATCAATTTTCTCTTATTCATAATTCATTTCTCGAAATACTTAGGGTCATTTGAATATTTCAATTATCTGGGCCCGTCGACCCTTCCGATTATTATCCGCTTTAGGGCGCTTCTACGCGCACAGGCTTCAACGTCTCCTACTCGGATTCATATCATAATCTGTAGGAGTTCGACCCCCCCCCCCCTACGAGGTGTGAGAGTTCTACCCCCCCTCACGAGGTGTAGGAGTCTGAAACATTCCCCCCCCCCTACTAGGCCGACCATTAGTATTTCGATGTGTCGACGCGTTCTCCATTTTCATTCAATTCAATCATTTCAATTCGTTCAATTTACTTTAAAATAGGATTTATTTGTATTTGGTTCCCCTCAGAATTCGATCGCTCGCTAAGCCACGTTAGCGTTTTCGGCGATTCATATATCCAGTGATATCAAGCAACTGAAAGGTTCACAAAAGAGGAAAAAGCAGTAAGAACTCACCCCAAGTTTTCCTTTGACCTTGTCCTTCGAAGGGTTCACGTCACGTCTATCGTCGGACGGCATCCTGTACAATATCAAAATATCATTTACTTTAGGGTTGCGCCATAAATAGTTATGAGCGAGCTCCTATGACGGTCACAACTACGACCTCTAGGAGTTGTCTAGGGAAGGACTAACATGGGTGATCAAAAAGAGGGCACACCATTCAGCATATATCTATCCAAGTTGCTCCAATGCACAGCCACAAAGGTTGTCGTGAAGGCAACATTAAGGGCTGCGAATTGCAGTTCAATTTATGGTATCAATCCCCACAAAAACAGCCAGACAGATCATACCCAGCAGCCCAAGAGTACAAAAACAGCCCCCAGTTAACTCTTCACAATATATCCGGCAACTAAAGGATTGCAAGGGGTCAAGATAAAACCCCTAATGAAACCCTAACTTCATCACGCCCAAAAATGTGTTCTGTTGGAAAAGCTCACTTAACATTAGGCCCATTTGTATAGCATTTATTGCTTTTTCTCTCCTCTCTTTAGTCCCACATTGTGTATAGGACTTTTCTCTCTCTTTCTCTCATCTATATATATGTACTCATTCTTTGTATTTGTATCAAGTGGACATATATACAAGGTTGGCTTTCTCCATTTCTACATGGTATCAGAGCCAGGTTCGAATCTCCTGCGGACTCTCTCCTCTGTCCGCCCTGCAGCCTGCGGTCTCTGCGGCCTCCCTTGTCCAGTCCGCACACTCTAGTCGCATCTCTCCTGCGGCCTCCCTTATCCTGTCCGCTTCCTCTCCCGTGGATCCACTTCTTCCCCCCCCCCCCAATCTCCCTTTCTCCTCTGCCCCCCCCCCCCCCTCCTTTTATAACCATCCTGTGGGGTCCACTGCTTCCCCTTGTCCGCTGCGGCCTCTTCCTGTCCGGCGCGACCTCGGCGACCTCTCTCCTTGATCTCCTTCATCTGCCGTTCGCGCAGCGTCCGCCGGCTCGCCAGTTCGCCAGCTCGCCAGCTCGCCAGCTCGCCAGCTCGCCAGCCCGCCAGCCCGCCAGCCCGCCAGCTCGCAAGTCAGCCCCGGCTTTTCTTCTCTTCTCAGTTCACTCCTGTCCGCCGCGGTCTGACCCAGACCGCCGCGACCTGACCCAGACCGCCGCGACCTGACCCAGCCCGCAACATCCTCCAGCTCGCCGCGACCTCATCCAGGTCGCCGCGTCCTCACCCAGTCCGCTGTCTGTTTGCTTCCTCTAGCTGCTGCCTCCAGCTCGCTGCGGTCTCCTCCCACTCGCTGCGGCCTCCTTCAGCTCGCTGCGGCCTCCAGCCCGCTGCGGTCTCCTCCAGCTCGCTGCGGCCTCCAGCCCGCTGCGGTCTCATCCAGCTCGCTGCGGCCTCCTTCAAGCTCGATGCGGCCTCCTTCTAGCTCGCTGCGGCCTCCATGTCTACCTCTGCAGACTCCGTCGGTACGGCAGTTCCTCCTGAACGCCCGGCCTCTATACCGGAAGTCCGCGACGAGCTCCGGATCACTACAATTTCGCTCACTGGCAAGAAGAACTTTGTGGAATGGGCACACTCAGTTCGCCGCGTCCTTCAGTCCAAGGGATTCCTTCATCATCTGACCCAGACCGTTATTGGTGTCCCTACTGAGGAGTGGTTACGCAATGATGGGCGTGTGCAGACTTGGCTCCTCAACTCTCTTGATGGAGAATCTTATCGTCTGGCCATGTATCATGAGACGGCCAAAGGCATGTGGGACGAGCTACACACCCTCTACTCCGGCAAAGATAGTCTCCACCATCTCTATGATATCATCACCGCTCTCCAGGCCCTTGACAGCAGTGACGCAACCGACTTGACGTCCTTTGTTGCTCAAGCCCGGTCTCTGGTTGAGGCTTGGATCCACCATCAGCCTCCCACTCTAGATCTCGCTGCTCAACGTACCCAGAAGGAAGCTGTGGGTATCGCCATGATGATGGCCCGGGTGCCCCCTCATCTTCACAGTGTCCGGGCTCACATCCTCTCCTCTACTGTTACACCGTCCTTTTCCGACGTGTGCTCAATGCTTCTCAAAGTCTCCCCGCCTCCGGATGTTCCCGGACTTCCTTCTCCGGCCCTTGTTCAACAGGCACCTGCTGCCTTATTACCTCTTCCCCCCTCTGCCCGTGGTGGCCGCTCTGACTCTCGCGGTCGGGGACGCGGTGGCCGGTCTAGGCCTCAATGCTCGTTCTGTGGTAAAGTTGGTCATCTTGAGGCCACTTGCTTTCGCAAACATGGCCGACCTCCTCGTCCACATGCCTCTGCTGCTACGACCGACTCTGCCTCCTCTCGTACTGAGCTCGACGAGGTTCGTCTTCAGCTCCAGCATCTTCATGGCTTGCTCAGCCGTCCGCCTGCCTCGATTGCCTCTGCTGCCTCTCTCTCCAATGAAGGTATCGCCTGCCTATCCTCTGGCACGCGCTGGATCCTTGATTCTGGTGCCACTCATCATATCACCTCTGTTAAGCCACCACAGTACTTGTCTTCACCTCACCCGAAGTACATTACTGTTGCTAATGGGGCGTCGGTTCCCGTCTCTGGATGTGCTGATATTTCTCTCACCTCTTCTCTCCTCCTACGCTCGGCTCTACATGTTCCGGGCTCTCCTTTCAATTTAATCTCTGTCGGTCGCCTTACTACTGATTCTAATTACTCAGTGACATTTACTTCTTCTTCTTTTCTCATACAGGATCAGCAGACGCAGATTATCATTGGTAGAGGTCGGCTGCAGAATGGGCTCTATCTTCTTGACGACTCTCCTACTGTCCTCGCATCTACCTCCTCTTCGGATTGACATCGCCGTCTGGGACATGCTCCTCTTCCAGTCCTCCGGAAGGCTCTTCCTGATGTCACTCTCCCCGCTTTTCGTTGCGACACATGTATTTTGGGCAAACAGCCCCGTTCTTCTTTCCCCCCTCATTGTACTCGGAGCTCCGCTCCTTTTATTTTAGTACACTCCGATATCTGGGGTCCGTACAAAGTTACTAGTATTTCTGGTTATCGCTATTTTCTTACTTTTATTGATGATTACTCTCGCATGACATGGTTATATCTCCTTCGGGATCGCTCTGAACTTCCCCGTGTATTCCGGGCTTTCATCCTCGAGACTCGCACTCAGTTCTCTGCGCCTATTCGCACTATTCGTACTGACAATGCGCGGGAGTACACCAGCCATACGTTTGCTACTCTCTGCTCTGAATTCGGCATTCTTCACCAAACCTCATGTCCGTACACTCCGCAACAGAATGGTGTCGCCGATCGCAAGAATCGTCACCTTCTTGATATCGCTCGCTCGCTTATGCTTCAAATGCAGGTCCCCAAACCGTACTGGAACTACGCTCTCTCCACGGCTTGCTTCCTCATCAACCGCCTCCCGTCTTCCGTCCTCCAGTATGCTACTCCCTTCAGCCTCCTCTTTCCCACAACTTCGTCTTTTCCTCTTCCGCCACGGGTGTTTGGGTGTACCTGCTACGTTCACCACCTCGGTCCCTCCACGGACAAGTTGGACCCTCGTGCCACCAAGCAGATCTTTGTTGGGTACTCGCGCACTCAGAAGGGTTATGTATGTTATTCGCCTACTACCCGCAAGGTTACTGTCTCGCCTGACGTAACTTTCCGTGAAGATCTTCCTTTCTTCCCTGCTCAGGATATCGCTCTGCCTCCCGCTCCCGTCGTTCGTCCTGTCATTCCTGCTCCTCACTCCTCAGCCTCTCTCCCTTCCCCGCCTCCGGTCCGTCCACCACCTCCGGTTATCCGGGTCTATTCTCGTCGCTCTCCTCATTCTGTGGCTCCTCTGCAGTCGGCTTCGCCCTCTGGTGCTCTGCTCCCTGCTGCTCTGGCTCCCGTCTCCACCGCTCATCCGATGGCGAACTACGTCTCGCTCCATCGCCTCTCCCCCTCTCTTCTTCACTTTGCCACCTCCTTATCTTCTGTTTCAGTCCCTAACTCTTTGCAGGAGGCGCTTCACCACCCTGGCTGGCGGGCTGCCATGGACGAAGAAATGACGGCCCTTTGGGCCAACCAGACCTGGGTCTTGGTTCCCTTACCTCCCGGTCAGCACCCTGTTGGATGCAAATGGGTCTTCGTCATCAAGCATGCTCCGGATGGCACTATTGCCCGACTGAAGGCCCGTCTTGTGGCCCGTGGCTTCACACAACAGGAGGGCCTCGACTATGAGGAAACATTCTCTCCGGTGGCCAAGCTTAACACTGTCCGCGTTCTTCTCTCCGTCGCGGTACACCGCCGCTGGCCTCTTCATTTCTACATGTTCAAATCAAGGTTTAGGGTTTTGAAAACAAGAAGGAAACTTCTGCTTATAAAAAAAAATAAATTAAAACCAAAACCCCAAACCCTAGGGTTTTCCTCCATCATCAATCCGTACACAAAGTTCATACAAGAAGAGAAATGAGTGAAGAGAAAGATATTACCTTCCCAAAGAAGGAGAAATCGTAAGAAACGGAGGAGATTTGGGGCGGCAATAACAATCGGCGCAGGAGGGCTTCCGTCGATCGATCCGTCGAAATGAAGAAGAAGGAACACGGGCCAGTTATAAAACAGGAGTATCCACCGCTTTACCTAGGCAGCCCGTTAATGAACCGGTACAACCGGTTTTTATTTAGTGCACAGCCAACACCACAGTCCAACTAGGTCGGTCCAACCCGAAATCAAAAATAAACTCCAATCTACTAATGCCTAAAACAGCCGGCCAACTCAGCTTTCGTCATTAAACATAAAAGTATCCGAACATCATATTACAAGTGCGACGTCAAGTCAGCACGGGAATTGTTCTTTCATCATCGGGGATATTCACATAGTTTATTATTTTTATACAAAAATGGTTATATCAATCTACGTTCGAGTCTTACAATTTACACCGCTCTCGTTGCAGGTTTATGCTAGTCCCCAAATTCTCTGGTCAGCTTCTAGTCAGTCTCCCACTATTGTTGGTGCTTCCGTGTTAATGATCTTTTCATTGCCCTCTATAAGACTACACACTCGTGTACTGCTCTGCTGCTCTTTCACTATGTTTCATATGTTTATCTCATCTATTCATCTCATCTACTATACAGATTTGCTTGTTTCTTTGTTTGTTTACACTAGTTCTTATGTATATGTGACACTACAACATCTAGGGTGACAGACCTTATGGGCCTATGGTATGTGGGAGTTGGTGTCACTTCCCCATCAACATACTTTTGATGGTTGTATGTGAGTTTTTATTGTCTAATAACATCCAAATGGTTTTGTTGAGCGCTTTAATGTGCATCGTGGTTCTTGTGGGGTCACTCAACGGTATGGTATTTATTATGCAGAGCAGTATAGACCTTTTCTCCAGTGTCCAAGTTAAATACTATTTGAGTATTGATCTCTTAGTCAATTATCATCATTGGTAGTTGCACCAACTTGATATTAAGTATGTATTCCATAATAAAGATTTGACTGAGACTGCATATATATAGCAACCTCCGAGATACAAGACTGGGGATGAGTCTCTTTTGTGTCAACTATACAAATCTATTTATATACTCAAGCAGTCTCATGTTTTGTTCGACAAATTTAGTCAAGTGGTTCAGGTATTTTTTTTATTTGAAGCTCAGTTGACTTCTCTCTCTTCACACATTGTCTTCAAGAGGCTACCATTATTCTTCTTGTTTATGTTGATGATATAATTATTTTTGGTGATGATTTGACTGGCGTATATATAATTAAAAAGCACTTGATCACTCATTTTCATGTCAAGGATCTAGACAGTCTTCAATATATCCTCGATTTTGAGGTAGTTTGTTGTGATGATGGGCCCTCGTGGAAAGTATTGTACAAAACTACTATTATATGTTGAATACCTTGGTTGTAAGCTAGTTGATACACCTATGGATGCAAACCTCAAACTCTTTGCTCATGAGTCCACCTCTGAATCCCCTCCTCCCAAAGATCTGGAAGCGTATCTATTTGACAATCAAAAGGTTGGCATCTTCTTTGATGTGATTGTTGTTAACCGAGTAATGTGTGCTCCACAATAGTCTCATCTTCAAGCAGTTATGTGTATCCTTTCATATTTGAAGACTGATCATAGTCAGGGCTTCATCTTCTCTCGCACAGACTGTCTATTTGATGTTTATTATGTTGGATTTGTTGATGAATGTCTCTACGAGTTGGGTCCGCACATTTTTGGTGACAATATGATCGCCTGGAGGAATATGAAACAATTTGTAGTATCTTAATCATTAGATGAAATTGCGTATCTCTTGATGGCCCGTGCAGTTTCCAAACTCACTTGGCTGACATGTCTTTTTATAGAACTTGGTTTGCCTCTCACCACTCCTAAGGTATTCTACTGTGATAATAGTGCTACTATTCATCTTGTTGAACACCTTGTCATCCATGAATGCATTAAACATATTGAGGTCAATTGCACTTCATTCAGGAAAAGGTCAAGCTTTGTAAAATCAATCTTTAACATGTTCTCTTTACATCTCAAGTTGTTGATATTCTCATCAATGCCTTGCCTCATCCACTTTATCTTCACTTTGTTTCCAAGCTTGAAGTCCAAAATATGTATGCTCTAACTTGTGGCAGAGTATAGAGACTAGAGAGACTATATATTATTGTTTGTATATAGTATAGAAGTTAGTTTTTAGTTCCACGTTGGGTAGGAAGTAATATGAGCCCCTCCACCCTTATATAAATATTGCACTCATACTTAGTGAATCATGTAATAGAAATATTTTTGTTGCTCAACAAGCATAAAGGTTCTTTCTAATTTATTTAGGGCCAGGTTTATTTATTTGCAGGATCTACACTAGAAGACATGAAAAGCAAGTTCTTTTTATAGTTAACTTATTAGTAAGAACTACAATTTCACCATTTTTTACATATCTAAAAAGACCAATTCTAGTGAGAACTAAAATTTTAATGGATAGGATTTTTACTTTTGCTCATGTTTTCTATTGACAGAAAGATTGCACATATTGCTGAAAGAAGATGGTGGCATTAATGCACTCTTGGCTATGGTAAGATCTAGACACAACAATGTCATATCTCAAGTTGCTCGAGGGGTGGCAAACTTTGCGAAATGTGAATCTCGCAGAATTAATCAAGGTTTGCCTCTCTTTCATTTTGTAGAAGCATAGGTTTATACAATACGTTTACTCTTTTGTTTGTAGTCAAACTACAAATGGTTAAATTATTTTTATTTACCTATCTTTGATGACCTGAATACAAATGTTTAGATATAAGTTTTGTAAGGTGAGCTTTTCTCCTATCTCTAATGACCTGAATACTTAAATTAAAACTTAATGAATATTGCTGATTCTGTTTTTACTCCAACAAGCATTCTTTGGAAAAAAAAGTCTTCTTTGCAAAACACATCTCAGTTGAATTTGAATAAATTGTCATATATTTCCTAATATCTATACTTTATGGTGGATATGAACTATAAATCCAATGGGAAATATGAACGGAAGAAATATAAAGACACAAAAAAATATCATTTTAAACCAGTTACATAGTGATGGCGCGCCACGCCCGACACAGGTGTATTCCCGCAAGAGACGATGATCCGCTGCGCAGACGGGCGATCTGAGTTTGTTGTTGCGTCCGGATGGTCGATCTGAGTCAACTTCATATTTTACTTTTTTATTTTCAGTTGTATTTGATGCTCGATTGGTCGGAACAATATAAACCATTTGATTCGGATATTTATGTGGGTTGGTAGTTGTAGGTTGCAGTTATTTACTTAGGGCTGTAAAGTACAGCGGTTCAGACGATTGGAAGGATCGAAGGCTTGCACAAGAGTAGCAACTGCTCGGTCCCTCTTCCGCCTGGTGCGACGTCAGACGGTATCCCTCCTGGTGCGACTCCAGAAAGCGCATCTTCCCCTTCCCTGTAAGTTATGCCTTCCCCCCCCCCTCGTGCTCACCCAGCCCTGTCGGCCACTTCCTTTCCCTGTCCGACTCGCCCACCGCCCGAAGCATGTTCCCTCCGCCTTTCCCCTCTTTCCCGCTCAGTCCACCACCGCCTGAAGCCACTCCCTTCCTCCTTCACCGGACCACTATGAAACCAGCTTCTCCCCACTCAAATTCTACTGTTTCCTCTTCTACACTCACGCCCTAATCTCTTCCCCACTCGTCGACCTACTTCCTTCCACAGAGCATTTTCCGAGCCCACTATTTCATTCCCCCCTATTGTGGATCCACTTTAAATCAGCCGGCCCCGATGCTACTGCGACTTTGGATGTCTTCCACACCCATCATCGCCGCCGCTTGCATGTGTGAACTGTGTCATGTGGTCTTATTCTCAATTGTTGTTTAATTCAGCACCCGAACTGTTGTGGATGTTATTTTACTTGTTATTAGTTCATTTGTTGTGCGATTTGCAGGTTTTATTATGTACATACTTAAATAATTGTGTCTCCTTCGATTGAAGCATTGATATTTGTTTCCCTTAATTACTTGTGTGACTGTTAGTGCCCCTGTTAATTTCTTATAATAATTAATTACTGTTGCAATTTTTAGTGCGAACCTACTCTTGCATATTCAACATTCTCATCATATTTAGGATTGCATTTAGATTGTCCACCCTGAGCCATCCCCACCCTTCATCAAATTGGTATCAGAGCCCTAGGTTAGGGTCACTTGCATATTACTTAGTGGTATGGATTATTGCCGGTCCATGTCGAGTCACAATCACACCGACGATAGGACCGTCAGTTCACAGTCGGACATGACATCCGCTGAGTTTCAAAGACTGGTTCTCGTTCGATTTGATCGGATGGGAGCCCAATTTGAAATCCTTAGGGGTGATATTGCGAGGGTCAACACGAAGTTTGATCAGGTAGAGACATCTAGAGGTCGAGTGTCTACCCCCCTGATGAGGAGCCTCATGAGGATCCACGAGATGCTACACCGCCTCCTGAGAGACGTGGTAGTGACATTTCTCGCCGAGACCCCCTCCCTTTGCAAGAGGGAATTTTCATCGTGGTTACGAGTATCGGTGAGATCCGGGGAGGGATCACCATCCTCTTGATGAGCCTCGTCCTCCCCCACCTGGTCGTAGAGATCGAGCCCCTCCTGCACGATACGATTACGACTTTGATGATCTGTATGGTGACTACTGTGAGCCACGCCGCTGGATGACTCCAGAGGAGGATGACATCACCTGGCGTATCCGCATTGACGCGCCCTCCTTTGATGGTCACTTGAACCCGAAGGAATTTAGTGATTGGCTCATGGATATGGATCACTATTTTGATTGGTTTGAGATGAGTGACGAGAGGCGAGTGCGATTCGTCAAGATGAAGTTAATCGGCCAAGCAAAAATTTATTGGTAGAGTCTGGAGAGGTCTCTTGAGCGGGATGGATATTACCCCCATCACCCGATGAGATGGGATGAAGCAGCGCTTGCAAGATAAATACCTCCCAGCTTCGTATCGTGATCAGCTCTTAGATCAGCTCTACACTCTACGTCAGGGGACCGTTGCAGATTATATTTCCCGATTTGACGAGCTAGTTGTTCGTAGCGATATTGTGGAGGAGCCCATCGCCACTGCATCACGCTTTCGTATTGGACTTAGAGCTGACATCCGAACGTAACTGATTCCCCAAAGGATGGAGATGGTTGAGCAGGTCTTTCAACTCACGCTAGAGTACGAGCGGTATTTGCTCATTGCTGGCCTTAGGTAGGTCACCTCTTGACCCGATGCCACCCCAGCTAGGAGGCTCACTCCTGTCACGACCAATGACGCCCCTCTCATTCTCGCAGATGCGACGGGAAAAGCTTTTGTACCTGGAGGCTCCAAACCTGGGGGCGTCCATTGTTATCAATGCTCTGGAAGAGGGCACTTTGCAGCGTAATGCCCGACTAGGAACTTACTGATTGAGGATTCTGGTGAGCCCAACACTGAGGCTGAGGACTTAGTCGTTGAGGAGTTTACAATCGTCGTAGAGGACGGATGGGAAAGCGATGCTGAGAGATCACTAGAGTTAGAAGTCCTCCACCGCATCCTCCACACCCCACGTACCGAGGAGGATTGGCGCCGCACCACTATTTTCTTCACATATTTTTTGAGCGCAGGAGGCCACTGCAAGCTCGTCATCTATAGTGGTAGATGCATAAATATAATTGCTAGGCAAGGGTTGGAGAGGAGGCAGCTCACGGCCGAACCACATCTGCATCCTTACCGTGTCTGGGTGTACAAGTTTACCATTCATGTCAAACAGCGGTTCCTGGTACCGATTCGTTTAGCGACCACTAAGGAACAGGTTTGGTGTGATGTTATTCCCATGGATGTCACTCACGTTCTTCTCGGGAGATCTTGGTTATATGATCGTGATGACACGTGTTATGGTCTGTTGAGAACTAAGGTCCAGCGGGATTGAGTGTGTGTGGGACCGCATATTTGGGCTTCCCCATCGCGTTCCAGGTCTGGGTGTTGACCCCGGTGGGCCCCCCGTGTGGCGGAATATCCCCGTCATCCCGTGGTTGGATTAGTCACACATTGCCTGCAGCGGGTGGTACTTGGTATTTATGTACCCCCGTCCCCCCTTACCATTACCTCGGGGTTTTGGGAAGATATGTGGTGACGGGTGGTTTCAACATGGTATCAGAGCCATCCCGCTGCGGGGGTGTGTTGAGAACTAAGGTCCAACGGGATTGGGTGTGTGTGGGACCGCATATTTGGGCTTCCCCATCGCGTTCCAGGTCTGGGTGTTGACCCCGGTGGGCCCCCCGTGTGGCGGAATATCCCCGCCATCCCGTGGTTGGATTAGTCCCACATTGTCTGCAGCGGGTGGTCCTTGGTGTTTATGTACCCCCGTCCCCCCTTACCATTACCTCGGGGTTTTGGGAAGATATGTGGTGACGGGTGGTTTCAACATGGTCGATCCAACACGTGTATATTCTTCGACAAGGGTTAAAAGATTACCCTTACCCCGACCCAACCTAGCGATCCTCCCAAGGGCAAGGTCGAATCATCAGTTAGTGCGGGGTCTTTGAGACTCCTACATGTCTTGAGGAAGAGTGATTTCCTGAGAGAGAGTTTAGAGGCAGGGGTTATATTTATTGTGGAAGCCACGATGGCGACCGAGACCCCTAGGGAGACTGAGATTACTGATCCGGATGTTCATCAGTTGATGGGTGATTTCATATATATTATGCTCGAGGAGCTTCCTGATGAGCTTCTTGATGAGCTTCCCGATGAGCTTTCCCCGCTGAGGGACATCCAGCATGCTATCGATTTGATCTCATGAGCATCTTTGCCAAATATCTCACATTATCACCTGATCCTGACTAGGTATGTCGTGCTAAAACGACAAGTTGGTGATCTTCTGCGGAAGAAGTGTATACGAGAGAGTGAAGGAACTATCATTGATTTTGTTGTTGATGTCCTACATGAAACGTTGGACACTACTGAGATTAAGTCTCTGAGAGGCTCATTTGACTCATTTGACAATCTTCGACACGGTAATTGGATTCGCGGGAGGAGAAATGTCAGAGGCAGTCATAGAATGTGGATGTGAGGCCATAGTAGGAATAGGAAGATTAGGAGCGTCGACAGCAGTGCCCTTCTCCCCTTGACGATAACTGAAATAATGTTCCTCTTCACGAAACGTCATGTCCATGGTGCAGGAGAATCGCTGAGAGAGAGGATAATAACACTGATACCATGTTGTGGTAGCAGAGTACCCAACAAAGATGCATTAGAGGGAACGCATCTAATTTATCACGACAGTTTTATTGAACATGAACGAAGCAGACACACCCAAACACACGTGGAGGAAAAGGAGAGGTGTGAACAATGCATTTATTAGACAAATGGGAAAGAGGAGAGGAAAATTGTAAGGCACTGGAGGGTGGACAATTGATGAGGTACTCAGCGGTAAGAACCATGTCACCCCAATAGAACCTGGAAAGATTCATGGAGAGAAGAAGGCTTCTTGTAACCTCAAGGAGATGTCACCCCAATAGAACCTGGAAAGATTCATGGAGGTTTTGACACATATTTGAGGAAAAATCCCATAATCAGCAAGATAAGTGTCGAAAACACCACGATCGTCGTACTCACCCATGTTGTTATTGCGGCCAACATTTTGTGAAAATTGCAAAAGCAATCGAAAACCTCACTTTTTTGTTTTAATAAATACACTTACGTAAAGCGAGAGAAGCAATCAATAAAGATCACAAATCATCGGTAACCAGAGAGAAACAACGTGGGATGATCCCTAAATATCAGTATGAATAACATCAAAAGGAACCATACTAGGAGATAAAAATGATTCGGACTATGTCGTATATGCTTAGAAAATTCTCATTCATTAAAGACAAAACATCTCAGGTAGCTCAAAAACATAGTAAATAACTTGAGAAGATAGCTGGCGGAGGGATGCTCATGGCGTTGGTGCCATCAACGCACAACTACGAGAGAGGGACGAGGAGGACTGGAGTGGTACTGGGGAGGGCTTGAATTGGTGGTTGGTCCATGATGTACAACCCCTCATAATTCCTACCACCGCCAATACGCTACGTCGTTGTCAAATATGATCATCTTGAGAAAAGGTGACAGAGCAGTTTAAAGATGTAATTAGATGACTAATAAACAACAAATTTCAAGGAAAAGAAAGAATGTGCAACACAGAGGTGAGGGTCATGACAGAGGAACAAATGAATGTCTCCTTGCCAACAATCAGTGAGAGGGAGCCATTAGTGATGACAACCTTATGACTCTCTGAGAGGGGGTGTAAGAGGTAAGACCGGACGATGTGTCCGTCATATGATTTGTCACCACAGAGTCAATAATCCACTCAGAGGACCAGTGATTGCAAATGCCGCAGTGGGGGAAGAAACTTGAGTGCGCACAGTGCAGAACATCCAGTTCCTCCGAGGAAAGACTGTCAGTTGGAGGCCAAGCAAGAGTAGTTTTAGTAGTGAGCGGAAGGTGAAAGATTGGGCGGGCGAGAGACACCACAACCACGGATACGACCACGAGACGCTTTATGCGAGGGTTTGTACTTAGGAGCAAAATGAGTATGGAGACGAAAACAGGAATCCTGGGCATGGCCCGGTTTGCCACAGTAGTCGTACATCTTAATAGAAAAAGAAAACAAATGAGCGTGAAGAATGTCAACAAGGGCGGATCGATCAGAACCGCAATCATATTTGAAAGATCAATGACGATCTTCGTCCCCTAAGACCATATTGAAGGCTTCTTGAAGAAAGGGATGAGGTTGTTGGTTCAAACATGAGTTCACACATTGTCGAACTCCATATTAAGACCCATGAGGAAGACATGGAGCCTATAACAGTCCTCCTTGGTTTTTAAAGCCCGAGCATCAAGATTGCAAGCGGGAGTGATGTTGTCAATGTAGTACAACTCTTGATATAAGCGTTCAAACTCAGAGAAATAAGTGGCAACGGAAGATGTTCCTTGCTTGAGTTCAAGGAGACGTCGAGCGAGCTCGTATACCTGAGTAGAACTACCAAGTTGGGAATAAGTTTCACGGGCCTGAGTCCATATCTCAAAGGTCGAGTCCATCAACATATAGCTAGGATAGACCAAGGGGGCATGGAGTGAAGTGGCCACGAGACGACAAGGGAATTGCAGGTATCCTACTTTTGCCAACCCAGATCAAGAAGTTGAACAATCGTCCAGTCAATGTACATAGTGTTGGTGGCTACGGATAGCATGTTGTGCCACGCGAGACCGCTAATACCATGTCCGGCGAAAAAGAGAAGAAATGTGATTATTATTCATTACAAGGAGTTGCTCCCTATTATACAGGGGGAGTGGATCCAAACAAGAAGGAAAAAGAATGGGCCTCTTACAATATGTTACTAATAAATACAACTAAATGATTTAATTCAATTGTTAAACCTAAGTGTCCAACCGAAAACAATTTGGCCTAGGATCTATATTAAGTGCATAAGATAATATTTTGTTTCTCAATGTGGGATTGTTCTCAACACGCCCCCACACATGTAATTGTTGGCCTCTGACATGTGGACTATTTTTTTAATCAGATGGGAGTGGGTTGTTAGACCTAGCCTACTCAAATACCATATTATAACCTAAACACTCAACCTAAAATCATTATATTGTAGGTCGACGAGACCATGATCTACATTGAATACACAAGGCAATATTAATTTCCCAATGTGGATCTATTCTCGGCATAATCAAACCTATGGTGCTTTAGGGAAAGAGTTTTTATAGATATGGAGAATAGAAAGAGGCGCAACCTATCCACCATTCTAGTTCACTTACCTACCACAATATTTTTTTCTTGTTGATGATGGTGGCCATCCATGTAATTTCTAATATCATAAAAAATAGCAGAGTATGCAGGAAGAGCTTGAGATTAAATATCACACCTTAGATATCACACCTTCTAAGGTGTGATATCATATTATATTCGCCTTCAATTTTAGGCATCCTATTAATTAAGGAAGATTGTGTTACTGCTTTTTACAGGACAATGGAAAGGAAGGTCTCTTCTTATCGAGGATGGTGCACTTGATTGGTTGGTTGCGAACTGTACAAATTTTGCTGATTCAACAAGACATCACATTGAACTTGCATTGTGTCATTTGGCTCAAAATGGTAAGGAATTTTAGGACTATTGTTATCTCAATCATGGAAATTTTATTTCAAGTTAGGGAATGACAGGTTATCTCATCCTTATTCCTGCATTCATTAGAATTAGATGATGCATATTCCAATGAGGAACTACTTGTGTGACCTTTTTTTAATGCTATCCATCATTCTTTCTTTAAGTTGAAATCCTTAATCACACCCATTTCCCTCAGAAAGAAATTTTGCGAATGTTATTTTTCATTACCTTTTGTCCATATCATCCTAACTGGTGCCGCCAGCCCCTGGCTAATTTTACCTTTTTAAATACTTGGTAAAGGCTTTAGTGAGATTATCACAAAAGATAGGGCACAATGGCGACAAAGGATCCATATAGCCGACCCCAGTGTAGTGGGATAAAGGCTTGAGTGTTGTTGTTGTAAAATACTTGATAAACAGCAGTGATAGATATACATGAATTATTAGCATTTTATTATAGAATTTGTATTAAAATAATGTAGTATTTAATAAACTTTAAGTATATAAATGTTATTTACTGATAAATAGTTAGAACCTGATGTAGGGCGGGGAAGTGATTGTGACTAGGCTATGAAAACCTAATGTGCGGTATCGAGAATACCTAGCTATTGACCTAAAATGATGCAACACGCAGAGATCTTCCAATGATAATTTGCAAATTAATAATGAAAGATGCAAGAGCTTACAAAAACAGCACGCTTGATCACATAATGATTTAGAAATAAATACAAGTAAATTATGCTTGCCCTTGCAGCGAGAGCACTTTTAATTTCAAACGCGATGGAATGTGCTTTGCAAGTCATTGAAAAATTGCAAAGACAAATAAACCACGAAAGCAAGCACATCCATATCATATAGAACTCAATCCGTGCAATGAAAATGAATGGAATCCAGAATAAACTCACACAGGCATGTAGGTTTGTAGGCTGTGGTAAGAGACCTTCTGGATGTGTGTAGTGGTGGAGGATGTCGGGGCTATAGAGAAGGATGGATTGTTGTAAGAGGGGTCGTATGGAGAACTTGCTGCAGTAGGTTGGTGGAGGGGTGCAATGGAGGAGTCAAAAAGTAACATGGCTGCTGTCCAGGGTTGTTGGCAGGGCTGTTGGGGTTGGATGATGCTGGGATGACGCAGAGGTAGGGCTGGAAGTGTTCAGTTAGGCTCGGAAGAGGGCTAAAGGTTCAGTTGTGATGGGGGAGGGCAGGAGGTGGTTGGTTGCAGCGTGAATAGACCTTCTATGGCTGGCGGACGTGGGATATGGAGGGAGCTGAATGGAGTGACAAAACAAAGAAGAGGGAGATGGTAATATCTAAGAGCTAGGGTTCATAGAGTCAGCACCACTGGATGACCGGCAAATCTCAGGAAAACCTCCAAAATTTGGATGAAACCTAAAACCAGCCCCTATACATATTTAAATAGATAAAGAATCTAAGGCAACTATTAGAAAAGCCTTAGTAAGGGCCCATCTAGAGGCCCATTTTTCTCTCTTTTTTTCTCTCTCTTTGTATTTGTCCCACATCTTGGATTGGGATTTTCTCTTCTTCCTCTCTTCCTATATAAGTGTATTCATACTTGTAATTTATTATTCAATAAGTTTTGAGGTCATTCTTTACATGGTATCAGAGGAACCGGTCTCCTCCTTGGTTGTTCGGTTTTCTGTTCGCGGCTACTCGCGGTCTCATCTTTCCTAACCGCCCGAGCTCGGTTAGCCGGCCTGTCTATTTGCAAATTGCCTGGTCTCCCGGCTGACCGTGCAGCCTGTCCCTTCTCTTGCTTAGCCGCAGTATCGAGCGGCCTGTCTTTCTCTAGCCGCTGCCCCCTTATCTCTACTTATGTTGTGGCCTCCTCCTCCCCTCCTCCCCCCTCTCTCTCTTTTATAAACTTTTCTCACATGTGGGGTCCGCCTTCTCTTGCTTCTTTCCCTGCCCGCCTGGACTCCCTTGCTATTCGCGCGGCCTCTACCCCTTGCTCTCTGTGCGGCCTCTACCTTCTCGCTTGTCGCGACCTCTCTCAAGTCGTTGTGGGTTCCTCCTCTTCTCTCTTTCTCGTTTCAGTCCGCATCTAGGTCGCGGCATCTCTCCTTGCCGCTGGTGGACTCACCTTGACCGTGCGGACTCCTCTTCTACCCTCCTCCCCACTAGTCGCTACGACCTGTCCTATCGCTAGCGGTCTCTCCTCTTCCCTTTGTCGCATCTTGGTCGCGACTTTCCTTGTCGTTGGTAGATTTACCTTGACCATGCGGACTTCTCCTCTGCCCGCTTCCTGCTAGTTGTTGCAACCTCTCTTGTTGCTAGCGGCCTCTCCTCTTCTCTTAGTCGCATCCTGGTTGTGACTTTCCTTGTCGCTGGTAGATTTACCTTGACCGTGCGGACTTCTCCCTACCCGCTTCCTGGTATTCGCTGCGACCTGTCTTGTCGTTAGCGGCCTCTTCTCTTCTCTTCGTCGCATCCGGGTCGCGACTTTCCTTATCGCTAGTGTGTCTGACGTGACCGTGCGACCACTCCCTTTGCCGACTTCTCTACCAAGCCACTCAGCCTTCTTTGCCAAGCTGCCCAGCTCCTCCTGCTTGCCGCCCGGTCCAAACCCTGCTGACCGCCCGGCCTCTTCTACTAGCCGCCCGGTTTCTCTTCTAGAAGCCCGGCCTCCTCTGTTAGCTGCATGGCTTCCGATGAATCCGTTGCTACTTCTGCTCCGCCAGCCCGTGCGGCTACTACGGCTTCTGAACTCCGTGATGAACTACGGATTACTACCATCTCTCTGATTGGGAAACGCAATTTCGTCGAATGGGTTCACTTTGTTCGTCGTGTTCTGCAGACGAAGGGTCTTCTCCACCACTTGACTCGTGTTAACCCCATTGCTCCATTCCGATGACTGGCTTTGCAATGATGGTTGGGTCCAGTCTTGGCTCCTCGACTCTATGGACACCGAGCCCTACAGGATGGCCATGTATCATGACACAGCCAAGGCAATGTGGGAGGAGCTCCACTCCTTTTACTCTGGGCACAACAGTCTTCAGCACTTATATGATATTATCTCCGATCTTCAGAACCTTGCTCCTGGTGCTCCCGGCGATATGATCTCTTTTGTTGCCCAGGCAAAGACACTGGCCGAGGCTTGGATTCAACATCAGCCTCCCATTACGGATCTAGCTACTCAACGGGCCCAGAAAGAGGCTGTCACCATTGCGATGATGATGTCCCGTGTTCTACCCCACCTGCATAATGTTCGGGCCCAGATCCTTTCTTCCACGACGACTTTTTCACTATCTGATGTCTGCTCCATGCTGCTTTGGGTTACGCCTCCTACTAAGGCTCCTCCTAGCTTTGCACCTGCTCTTCTTCAACAACCTCTCCTTCCGACAACCCCTCCTGCCCGTGGATCTTCCATTAGAGGGGCCCGACCTCCGTCTCGGGGACGCGGACGTGGTGGACGTTCGTCTATAAAATGCACATATTGTGGCTGGGGTGTCCATCTTCAGGCTACCTGTTACAGCAAGTATGGGTTCCCTCCCCACCTCGCTGCTACTTCCTCTGCTGCTCCCGCTCCCACTAGGGCTTCTTCCCAAGATCCGACATCCACTACCCGCCAAGATATCGATGAGCTCCGCACCCAACTCCATCAGCTACAGGGTGCCCTCGGCCGCTCCTCTGGCTCGGTTGCGTCTTTTTCTGTGTAAGGTATAACATGTCTCTCTCCTAGCCCCATTGGATCGTCGATTCCGGTGCTACTCACCATATTACCTCCCAGAAGCCCTCCCAGTAGACCGGGCTTGGTGCTGACGAGCCTTTCCTTGCTCTTGTAGCGGAGGATTGCCGCGGCCTTGAGGGCAGTTGATGTTGTATTTCTTTCCTTCTGTTGTTCTTCTCATGTCCCTCTCCCCCCGTTGTACCTCTCTTTTTTGTTTAATGCAATTGCAAATTTCACAGAAGCCCTCCCAGTATCTCCAGACGGCTCATCCCCCGTGTATCACTGTAGCCAATGGTGACACCCTACCGGTCTCTGGCGCCGCTACTTTTCAGCTTACCCCGGCCCTTTCTCTTTCCTCGGTTCTTCACGTTTTGTGATCTCCTTTCAATTTACTTTCTGTAAGTCTCCTGACGCACGACCTTGATTGTTGCATAACTTTTTCTCCATCTTCATTTCTTATGCAGGATCGACGCACCCGGAGTATCATTAGTAGGGGGCAGTTGTTGAATAGGCTCTACATCTTGGATATCCCACTCACTCTTCTCTCTGTCGTCTGCACTGTTGATTGGCATCGCCGCCTTGGGCATGCTCCTCTTCCGATTCTCAAGCGGGCTCTTCTTGGTGTTCCTTTACGGGAGTTCTCTTATGAATCTTGTATCTACGGCAAACATCATCGTTCTACCTTCCCCCCTGCATGTACCAGGATTAGTACTCCTTTATCCTTAGTTCATTCTAATGTATGGGGCCCTTATAAAGTTCCTAGTATTTACGGCTTTCGCTATTTTGTAACTTTTATTGATGACTACTCGTGTACTACATGGATATATTTAATGCATGATTGTACTGAACTTACATCTGTGTTTTGTGCCTTCTTAACTGAGATGCGTGCGCAGTTCGCCACCCCCCTCAAAATCATCCGCACTGATAATGCTCGCGAGTATACGGGGCACACCTTCTCCAATCTCTGCACCGAATTTGGCGTCATCCATCAAACTTTGTGTGTGTATACCCCTCAGCAAAACGGGGTGGCCGAACGGAAGAATCGTCATTTACTCGATGTTGTTCGGTCCCTCATGTTTCAAATGAAGGTTCCGATCGAATATTGGAATTTTAACGTCTCCACAGTCTGTCATCTCATTAACCGCCTACCTTCTTCTGTTCTTGACTTTGTCGTTCCTATCCAACTCCTCTATCCTACTACCAACCCAACCTTTCTCACCTCGCTTGTCTTTGGGTGTGTTTGTTATGTTCATCTTCTTGGACCTCCCTCCGACAAACTTGCTCCTTGCGCGGCCAAATATATGTTTGTTGGCTACTCCCGTACTCAAAAGGAGTATGTTTGCTACTCTCCTTCGGATGGCAAGCTGGTCGTCTCCGCGGATGTCACCTTCTGCGAAGACCAGCCCTTTCACTTACCTTCCCCCACCCCGTCTTGCTCTCCTGCTCTTCCCCGGCCTGTCGTACCTATCACGCCCTCCTTTCTGCCATCTCCCTCCTCCTCTATTCCTGCCCCCAAGGTTCCTCTGCCCGTTATACGTGTCTATACTCGTCGCGGCTCCAAGGATGGTTCCCTGCCCCAGCTCCCTGCTCCCAGTGACACCCCACAATGGCGGATCCAGCTCCTGCTTCTACGATCCATCCCCTGGCTAACTACATTTCTCTCCATCGGCTCACTCCGCCTTTCTACGCCTTTGCCACTTCGCTTTCCTCTATTTCTATTCCTAACACTGTACAGGAGGCGCTTCAACATCTGGGTGGCTGGCGGCCATGGACAATGAAATGAGAGCTCTCTGGGCTAACCGGACTTGGGATCTGGTTCCTCTTCCTGCAGGCGAACATTGTGTTAGCTGCAAGTTGGTCTTTGTTGTTAAACATACAGCGGATAACACCGTTGAGCGTCTAAAGTCCCGCCTCGTGGCCCGGGATTTTACTCGGCAACATGTTCTTGATTATGAGGAAACCTTCTCTCCGGTCGCCAAATTGAACACGGTCTGCGTTCTTCTCTCCTTGGTTGTTCATCGTCATTGACCTCTTTATCAGCTGGATGTTAAGAACGTCTTCCTCAATGGCGATCTGCAGGAGATTGTTTATATGAACTAGCCTCTTGGGTTTGAGACCACGGGGGAGTCTCGGGTTTGTCATCTTCGGAAATCTATTTATGGTCTCAAACAGTCCTCGCGCGCTTGGTTTGAAAAAATCAGTAAGGTAGTCTGCGATATTGGCTTCATTCGGAGCTCGGCTGATTTCTCTCTCTTCACCCGACACCGGTCAACTTGAACTGTGATCCTACTTGTCTATGTTGACGATATCTTCATTACTGGCGACGATACTACAGGGATACAACATACCAAGCAACAGTTGAACTTCGTCTTTCAGACCAAAGATCTTGGTAACCTACGGTATTTTCTCTGGCTTGAGATTACACGACGCCCTGATGGTCTTGTATTATCCCAAAGGAAGTATTGTATGGACCTCCTTCATGATGTCGGCTATTCTGGATGCAAACATACGGATACTCCTATGGACGCTAATCAAAAGTTCTCGGCCCACAGCTCTGACTCTGATAAGCTGCTTACGAATTCGGAATACTACAGGCGCTTGGTTGGGAAACTGATCTATCTTACGGTTACTCGACCAGACATCTCTTTTGTCGTGAGATTCCTGAGTCGATTTATGCATGCTCCTCGGACATCTCATCTTCAAGCTGTCGAGCGCATTATTCGGTATCTCAAGAACGCTCCAGGACAAGGGCTTGTGTACAAGCCATCCACGTCTTTATCTCTTGTTGCATACTCGGACGCTGACTATGCTGGATCCATTGATGATAGGCGTTCTACATCTGGTTTTTGTACCTACTTTCGGTGGACATCTCATAACCTGGCGTAGCAAGAAACAGACTGTGGTTGATCGCTCTTTTGCTGAAGCCGAGTATCGGGCCATGGTTGTTGTTGTTTCCGAGTTAACTTGGCTTGAGAGCCTTCTGGGAGACTTGGGTGTTCGTCTCTCATTACGGACGACCCTATTTTGTGATAGTCAAGCAGCAATACATATTCCCAAGAACCCTGTCTTTCACGAACGCACAAAGCATATTGAAGTTGACTGTCACTTTATTCGGGAAAAAGTACAGTCAAAGAAGATAGATTTGGAGCATATCTCTGTTACAAACCAAGTTGCTGACATCCTGACTAAAGCTCTCTCCCGGTCGCTATACTACCAAATTTTATCCAAGCTTGGTGCATACGACTTGTACGCTCCAGCTTGCAAGGGAGTGTTAGAAAAGCCTTAGTAAGGGCTCATCTAAAGGCCCATTTTTCTCTCTTCTTTTTCTCTCTCTTTGTATTTGTCCCACATCTTGGATTGAGATTTTTTCTTCTTTCTCTCTTCCTATATAAGTGTATTCATACTTGTAATTTATTATTCAAGAAATATATACAAGGTTTGAGGTCATTCTTTACAGCAACCAATATGAACGATCTAGTTCAGCAATCGTAATAAATGCCAAATCTCTCAAAATAAAAACTAAAAATGCATATATATGTCATTGTCGCTCTATACATGACTGCGTGCTCAGATCATCGAAATGATGACTCGATCAATACCTCCTATGAACGTAAGCTCATGCTGGACCTAGTGGGCGACGACCCGCTCTCGAACTATGATCCTCATCAACTTATTTTGTCTTAAAAGCATTTATCTTTGTTGAATGAAGATCATACTCGAGACGTATTCTCGGGGTGATTTGATTTAACTCTGTGGGAGCCATTCAAGTGTTGTCAATGAGGGGGCAATCTCTCCAGTGACCACGTACCTCGGTGTATCTCATGAACCTTTAGCGGTGTCAATGGAGTCGCTGGTGGTGTCAATGGAACCGTCGGTGGTGTCGATGGAACTATCGATGGTGTCGTTGGAACTGCCAGTGGTGTCGATGAAACCGCCTGTAATTGTCACGACCCGTCTCGACAAAGGTGAACGTGCGCTTCGGGCGGGTCATGGCGCCACAAGCATGGGCGGAAAGGAACCATGCCTGCTAAGGCAAATGCAATGATTCTGAAAATAGTTTTTAAAAAAATAGTTATTTGGTTTGAACAATTTATTGAGTATAAATGTACGGAAGCGTTAAAGTTTTAAAACAGGGAGAATTAATGTACATGTATTTCCTTGAAAAAATTTAATCCTACACACTGCTGAATTAGAAGTAAATGCAATAAAAACAGTAATGAAAATGTCATAAATAAAAACGATGTAGTACATCAGAAACATCGTAGGAGTTGTCCATGATTCAAAAGAAAATGTCTTACCATAACTAGTACATGATAAACGAACAGACAGTAAAGGATTCAAATACATAAAACTTGATGCAAGCAACTACAAAGGAAAAACCTCCGAGCAAAGCTGCAGCTGAACGGGAAGTAGCTCAGGGGGCAGGCGGCGCAGTCACGAAACCTAAGGCAAATTCAAGACAGAAGGAAAATGCCTTAAAACTTATGATTTAAACATGAGCAAGTTAATTAATTAAAATATGAGCAAAAACAAACAAACATATTCGAGTACTGATCTAACTTGTAGAAGCTACCAAAAATAGCAAAAACCAGGTCAACATACATTTCTGAAAGATTAGCCTACTCCGGAATATAGCCTAATGTAAAATGTTGTAAGTCGTGATCGATGAAGTGTAGGTGTTATAGCGGGCACACATGGCTCACGATCAGATCTATGTGCAAGTCTTATCGGAAAAGTAATCCTGCTTGTCGTGACCATGCCAGCAGACAGATGCCCACTTATACGCTACAATTCAAGGATTTGCTTACAACTACGGATTTGTCTTTATGTGTCATACTTAAGTGGTTACTTATCATGTTATGTTATGTCAACATTATGAGAGTCCAGAATTTTGTATAAAAAGCATTTGTAAAAGAACAGGTAACCAGATTAAATCTAAAGTTTTGCAAGTGAGAGGGGGTTCTCTACTTGTCTTAAAGTAACGTCGAAAACGCTAGCGACAGCTAAATGGCGCAAGCGAGGTTAACGGCTCCAGCTAAACATGTTCAAAATCAAAAATGTACTTCAAAGCAATAATGAGGTTCCTACACTTGCACACGCATTTGATGACAGCGCTACACAACTTGAGAGGAGTTTAGGAATTTACCTCCCTCGAGAGTGAGGGGAGAAGAGGCTACCACGAGGGATCGGGGATTTTGGCGGCGTTTGGATGCGAAAAAAACCCTAATTCGGAGAGGGTTTGGAGTGATTCCACCACTAGACCTGAAGAGCGGCATCGTAAACACAAATAAGACTGGATTAGTCGAATATACGACGAAAACACGTTGAATCGACGTGATTACATCGATTGGGGAGCGAAAATTAGCAAAAAAATTAAGAGAAAACTGAACTTAGGAGGCAAGATGAGTGTTTTTACACAAGAGAAGCCAAATCCCGGCACAAGGAGGAGAGGGGAGGAAACCCTTGTCGTCCCTCTCGCAAGCACCACCCAAACGGAGCGGGAGAGGTCGTCGGAGGGAGAGACAGTGGTTGTCAACCCCTTGGAGGAGAAAGAGATGGTTGCTACCTTGATGAAGAGGACAGTCGGCCCTAGGGGACGCCAAAGGAGGCTGATCTCCCGTCGGCCAGAGCAACGGAGGGTACAGAAGGAGGCGGTGAAATCTGCTATGAATTCTAACCATCGCCTTTGATGAAGATTGAGGTCTTTCTGAATGAAAATATACTTCAAACTTTAGCGGTCAGTGAAGAAGTGACACTTCACGCCATAGAGGTAGTGACGCAAAAGCTTCAAAGCAAACACCACCGCAGCGAACTCCAGATCATGAGTGGGGTAGTTTCGTTCATGAGTCTTCAACTGTCTCGACCCATAAGCAATAACACGATCTTCTTGCATCAGGACACAGCCCAAGCTCACTCCGAAGCATCGGTATAAACTGAAAAGTCCAACCCCTCTGAAGGAAGAGCTAAAACTGGCGCTGAACACAAACGTTGCTTCAATTCAGAAAAGGCCTGCTCGCATTGATCTGACCACTCAAATCTGACATGTTTTTGGGTTAGTCGTGTCAGGGGAGCAGCAAGAGAGGAGAAGTTTTTGACAAAACGCCGGTAATAGCCCGCCAAACCAAGGAAACTGCGAATCTCAGTATGGGTAGAAGGCTGCTTCCAGTCCATAACATCGGAGACCTTGGCAGGATCAACGGAAAGTCCATCGCCTGAAATGACATGCCCCAGAAAGGCAACACGATCTAGCCAGAACTCACATTTCGCCAATTTGGCATAGAGCTGGTGCTGACGAAGAGTGGAGAGAGTGAGTTTAAGATGGGTTGCATGCTCCTCACGAGTCTTTGAGTAGACCAAGATATCATCAATGAAAACAATGATGAACTTATCCAAGTAGTCGCGGAAGACACGGTTCATCATATCCATGAAAGCAGAAGGGGTGTTAGTCAACCCAAAAGACATCACGAAAAATTCAAAGTGTCCATACCGAGTCCGGAAGGCTGTCCTGGGGATGTTAGATTCCTTGATCTTCAACTGATGGTAACCCGACCTGAGATCTATTTTGGAGAAGACGGTACTGCCTTTGAGCTGGTCAAATAGGTCATCCACGCGCGGGAGGGGGTACTTATTCTTGATGGTTACCTTGTTCAGGTTCCGGTAGTCGATGCACAATCTCATGGATCCGTCTTTCTTTTTAACGAAGAGAACGGGGGCTCCCCAAGTAGAAGAGCTGGGATGAATGTACCCACGCTCAAGCAACTCATCCAATTGCAACTTAAGCTCCTCCAGTTCTCGCGGTGTCATGTGGTATGAGCTTTAGATATGGGGCGCATTCCAGTCTCTACATCGATGGAGAACTCTACTTCACGATCAGGAGGCATTCCAGGCAACTCAGTGGGGAACACGCCAGGGAACTCGGAAGCAATCGGGATAGACTCAAGTTGCATTATGACAGCTTCTGAATGTGAAGCATAAACAAAGCAAGCAAAATATCCCTGGCTAAGAAGTCGAGAGGCGCGCACAACAGAAATTACCTGCAGGTGGTTGCGGGTGGTCTCAACATGGACGCTATAGTCTTTGTCATCGATACTGAGATTGACCCTCTTTGCCACACTGTTCAGATTTGCTCGATACGCGACCAGCCTGTTCATTCCCAAGATGACGTCGAATTCGGTCATATCCAGGACTATGAGATCGACGACAACTTGCAATTCACCAAGCAGTATTGGACAATTGAGAATGCCTCTAGTTCACAAGTGCAGATGACCGGGCACAGAAATCTCGAAAGGGACTTCGAGTGGCAAAGTAGGCCAACTATGGAGATCCACGATATGACGCGCTATAAAAGAGTGAGATGCCTCAGAATCGAATAGGATTTGCATCCACTTGTTCTTGACCCTAAAACTCCCTAGAAATGAACATTACAGGCACATTCAAGATTATTTGACACTAAGGCAGCAGATGAAAAGATGCAGGAAATTAACGAAAAAACTTTACATAAAATATACGAGAGATGACAAGGTAGATGCGAGCGCCTCGCCCGGAGTGGTGACGTTCAGCACAGCCTTGCCCTTATCTTGGGCACCAGAAATAGCCTGCAGAGGCTGAACAGGGATCGGGCTTTCCTTCACGGGGCAATCTTTAATCTGATGTCCAAACTGCCCACATCTGAAGCAGGTATTCATCTTGCGGCGACAATCTCTCACCAAGTGACCCGATTTCTTGCAGTAAGTACAGACGGAGGAGGTAGAGGCAAGCGTAACCTGGAGTTGTTGTGCGGGCACAACCATCTTCTGTTCTTCAGTAGGGAGCGGCAGACTAGGATGGTATGGCCAACTTTATGGCAGTAGGCGCACACCTCCTGGGACTTGGGACCTTGCTCCTGAGGTGGAGCACTTTTACGCTTGTGGTCAGGTGCAGCGTCATTGCTTGTACCGTGCTGAACTTTCTTGGCAGTGCGGTCCAGCTCAATAGCCTCAACCTTCAAGGCGGCCCCAACAGTCTCGACGTAGGTGGTGGCGCTGTGGGCTACCACATGCTGGCGGAAGTCATGTCGGAGGCCCTTCACGAATCGACTGATCTTCTTAGACTCATCGGGCACGAACTCTGCGGCAAGGAGAGATAGACGAGAGAACTCTATCTCATATTCAGTCACGGTCCTGTCGGGCTGCTGAAGGGACAGGAACCTTTCAGCTAACTTGTCTCGCTCCACGGACAAAAGAAACTTTTCCATGAGCGCATTCTTGAACTGCTCCCAGGTCATAGCGGAAGAATTGGGGAGACTGCGGCGTTGAAGCCACCAGGTGTATGCATCCTCGGTCAGTTGGTAGGCCGCAAGATGAACCTTTTGTGCCTCAGGGACACCGGCATACTCGAAGTGCTTTTCCATCTGGGAGAGCCACTCTGAAATGACGAAGAAATCACGACTGCCATTGAAGGACGGCGGATTCAGCCTCTTGAACATCAGCGTATCTGCCACCGCTACAGGAGGAGCAACTAGATCAGGCACCATTCTTGTCTCGGCGTCAAGGCAAACCAAGGCGAGCGTTGGGCGCCTTGACGCTTAGGCGACAAGGCGGACGCCTAGGCGACACTAAGGCTTCATTTGGTTTAGCGGTTGCGGTTGTAAAAGGAGTTGTTGTAAATAGAGGTTTGAAAATGGAGCTGTTAGAAACTGGTTGGTGGAAATGGAGATTTGTTTGGGTAGTCTGTGTTTGCAGAGCTGTTCGAAACAGAGAACCATTTGGCAATACAGCGGTGGCGTTTTATTAAAAAAAATTATACAAATTTTTTTTTGTTCTATATAAATTGCAGAAAATATATGTACGTCACAATGTATGCAGCAACACAACATTCATACAAACATCTAAACATTCAATTACATGCGAATATCAAAATATCCAAAACATGGAATACATATGTTGAATACGCAGATACATCAAATACGTTCAAGGACCATGTAGTTGCTCAGCAATCGAGTCACGCATCGCCGACATCTCCTCAACTCCAACTCGAATTCCTTTAACATGATCTCCACCCGAGCTTTCATCATTTTGCCCTGATCTTCTTTGACGGCCCGCTGGGTAAATGAAAAGCTCATCAAGATCACAAGCCTGAAAATGACTGTCTGAGCGGGATGGGTGCCTGCGAATATAATTGTGCAAAGTCATTGTTGCAATTACAATGTCTCTTTGCTTTGCCAAACTATATGGCGGCATATCCCTAAGTATCTTTCATTTCTTTTTTCAAACTCCGAATGACCGTTCTATAACACTTCGTATGGATGAGTGTGTCTGATTGAATATTTCCCGACGTCCTTGTATAGGCCTGTTGTCCCTTCTGAAATCTGGTAAATGATATCGTGTGCCTGAATATGGTTTCAAGAAACCACGTTGGAGAGGGTATCCCGCATCAACAACATAATATTTGCCTACAAATTTTAAATTTAATTTATGGCAAACAAAGTAATTAAAAACTACTGAAATCTTAAGAAATACAAGTCTGACCTGGTGGAGGATACGAAAAATTATAACTTGGACACATAAGGGCACGGTGAAAAATACGGCTGTCATGAGTAGATCCTTCCCAACACGCAAGTACGAATGTGAAACACATATTGAAATCACAAACCGACATAACATTCTGTGTTGTTGTCCCATGACGGCCAATGTACGAAACTTGTTGATCGGCAGGAACACGAGCATCAACATGTGTCTCATCAATAGCCCCAATACAGTCTTTAAAGAACGGCATGCATCGAGAATCATTCAGAATTTGGGGGGGAATATCCCTGAAAAGATGATCTACCGGCATAATGACATCTGAAGATAACCTCTTAATAGCAGTGATTCCCTTTGAGAAAAACCTGCTAATAGTTTCCGTGGAGTGTTGGAATCGTTCGCCTGCAATTTGCATGGGTACATTATGACCTAAAATATGCAATGTAACTGCAAGTACTTCTCGGGGTAGAGTTCTCCTGGATTCTTGCAGCCCATATTGTTGTGTGAGGAGTGTTAACAAATCTACAAATATGAGCTTCGACATTCTAAATGTACTGAAAAATCTATGAGGGTGTCCATCGAGAAGTTCACCAAGCCACCTAGATCCTGTTTGGCTTGATGTCATGCAAGCTACATTTGATGAACAACCAGCAGATAGGTTAATGTTCATTGATGCTAAATATTGTTGTCCACTCACTGCTCTATCACGGTAAATCCGCTCAACTACTTGTCGCTGAGTCCCCTCATTAGAACTGTCAGTTTGATCAGAGGAAGACATAATAATCTGCATCAATTTTAAATTTAAACAAACATAAGATGATCATAAATAGAATGCCAATTGAATAAAAAAATAACATAATAATAACATGGGTCCACCATAAGGCCAAAAAGCCGAACATAAATATAGCATGGGTCCATCACAGGTCGAAAATAAACCTAACATGGGTCCATCACAGAGAAAAAACAAACACACACACAAAGATAACATGATCAAAAGTCTATCACAGTGCAACTAGCCCGATCTCTTCTCATAACGAGTCTGCAGCCATTTGAGTCGTCGATCCTTTCGAATGCACATAAAGGTTTATCGGTAATGTTTTTCTGACAGGACCATGGTGCAATGGTCGTAGAAGTCGTAGTTTGATTCATCCATAACTTCTGGAATAGTTTCGAGTTCAGCAATCGCCTCAGGAATGGTGTACACAGATGACGATATCTGGATGCGAGGAGGCTCCATCATGCACTTCCCAATAATGCGTGATGTCTCAGCTATATCATCTAGTGTTGAGCTCCTTGTTCTTTTATTTGTCATCCTGCTTTTACCTTTTACTGATCGTCCGTTTGTTCCCTGTCTCAACTGAATGTAGGGGTGTGCATGAAAAACCGAAAACCGACCAAACCGCCCCGAACCGCCCAAACCGAACCGATTTTACACCGAACCGAACGACTCGGTTCGGTTTTGGTTTTCCTCTCTGAAAACCGAACCGCGCCGACTAATAATACATGTAAAAATATTACCAATAATGATCTTTGAACTATTTTTATTAACTAAATAATGTACACAAATTATATCAACTTAATAATTTTTATATCATTTGAACAAAAATAAATTTTTATAATGCATATTTTATGCATCAAGAAGAATTAAACATTTTGTTTAAGTGATTTTATTTATATCTTTTTATATTTATTACTCGATTTCCCAATAAAAAAATTCAATCATAATTTTTTTAATGTAACATGAGCTATTAGCTGTAATATATCATATGTAAATAAAATTTGATGATATTTATTTTTTACTTATCATACCATTTTTAAAATTTTCTTGAGATATTTAAGTACAGAATTATTTAAAATAGTATAACTGAAAAACCGAAAACCGAAACGAGTAAACCGACCAAAAAACCGAACTGAACCGATAAACATCGGTTCGGTTTCGGTTTGGGTCCAAACCGACCCAAACCGAACCGCTTGCACCCCTAACTGAATGTGTGTCATCACCAGCAGGTATGTCATGTTCATCAATCGACTCATGCTCAGACTGTCTTGAATTGGGTGCCCAAGCTAGATCCCCAGTTGCTACGACCGGGCTAAACATCAAATTTAATTTATCCTCTAATTCGGGGGGTATTCCAGAGAACTGAAATTTCCTAGCACTTGGAAGCACCTGCGATGAAAAAAAAACCATCATTTGAATAATCTAATGTACAGTAATTACAACAAGAGGTTTAAAATTTAAATCCGTACCTTGAGGCGTTCAGTCCATCAATCTTCTGAAGCAGCAATTGTCTTGCGGATTGGATCTCATCCCAGACCTGTCTCACGGCCCTTAAGTTTTCGCCATAATTTCTAATCTTTCTTAAGTTGATCTCACTTATTCTTCATTTGATTTCGATCGTAAGACTTTCCCGTACGAGCGAGGAATCCTGTGGTTAGGTTGGACCAACCATCCCTGCTAAAGTGCGTTGTTGGGTGATTACTCAACTCAATTTCTTTCAAGCACAAATCACAAAAAATGAGAACATCGCCCGCCTCCCAATTTGCACTAACACTGCCTTTTTTATGTTTACCCATAACGCATAAACTGAATGAGAGAAACAAAGTCAAACATAAATACAAACTACACTCCTACACACACACACACATATTTCCACCAAAATCACACACACGGTACATACACTCACAAACACATTACATACAACATTCTCAAAAACTCAACACATACATGCATAGACACACTCACACACATTACATGCACTCACACACATATTACATTCACACACTATCAACAATCACGCCTACACAAGTATTACATGCATACACACACTCACACAATCATATACACACACCTTACACAAACATTCACGTCCAACACACACATACACAAAACACACACACACACACACACATATTTTCTCAAAAATCAACACATACAATCACACACATAAATACACACACTATCCATACACTCTCACGCACACACATTACACAAAAACAAACACACACACATTACACTCACACACACACATTACACACACACACACACACACACACACACATTACACTCACAAACCCGCACACACACATACACACCCACTCATGCATACACTCACACATTACATGAACCTAAAAAAATTATTACATTCACACACTATCAACAATCACACACACCTACACAAGTATAAAATTCACAATCATATACACACACACCTTACACAAACATTCACGTCCAACACACACACAAAAAACACACACACATATTTTCTCAAAAATCAACACATACACTCACACACATAAATACACACACACATTATCCATACACTCTCACGCACACACATTACACAAAAAACAAACATACACACATTACACTCACACACACACACACATTACACTCACACACCCGCACACACACATACACACATACACATGCATACACTCACACACATTACATACACACACTATCAACATTCACACTCACCTACACAAGTATAAAATACACAATAATATACACACACACCTAACAAACATTCACATCAAAAACAAATCAAGGATCAATTGATCAACACAAAAAAGTAACTATATACCTGCTGCAAGTTTGTAGGAGCAGTGGATCAACCAGAGAAGAGGATCGATGGAGAGGACTGCTGCAAAACAGGGATTATCCTGCAAATCAGTGAAGCCATATCGATAGAGAGGAGAGGAGAGGAGGAAGAAGTGATCGACAAGAGAAGGGGAAGAAACATACCCGGCAAGAGAGGTCGCGGCGAATCGTTCTGCGGAAGAAGATCGGGGCGTAGCTGTCGTAGCCGACGTTGCGGAAGAAGATCGGGGCGTAGCCGATGTCGTGGGGTGGCGAGGATGCGGCGGATCGTTCTGCGGAAGAAGATCGGGGCGGCGACGATGCGGCGGATCAGCGATACGGCGGGGAAAACCCTCGATCGAGGCGATGCGGGGGAGGGGGGGAACGTGAAAGAACGCAGGAAATGGCGAGGGTTTCGGCCCGTGGATTTTTCAGTCGGGATGAAACGGGGCGCGGCTCGAAAAAGAAGCGGAAAAACAAACGCCTAAAACCGGTTTTTAGCGTTTTTTTGAAACGGTAAGCCCCAAAACGGGTTACCAAATGAGGCCTAAGGCAAGCAAGTCGCAAGGCGCCATTTTTTTTTTAAAAAAAAGGCAGTATATAGACTGCGATTATTATAATAACCGCAGTCTATAGTTTGAAGGATATAGACTGCGGTTATTATAAACACCGCAGTTTATAGTACACATGATATAGACTGCGGTTTTATAATAACCGTAGTTTATAGTATACATGCTATAGACTGCGGTTTTATAATAACCGCAGTATATGCTCTGCATGCTATATACTGCGGTTAATAGAATAACCGCAGTTTATATCCTTAAGACTATAGACTGCGGTTATTAGAATAACCGCAGTCTATATTCGTATATAGACTGCGGTTACCATAATAACCGCAGTCTATAGCATGCTTACCATACTTTAGACTGCGGTTATTATAATAACCGCAGTCTAAAGCTCCATTTTTTTTGATATAAGGTTTACCAAGTACCAACACAGTCAGAGATTTTTTTTTCTTCATAGCAGACTAGCAGTTAGCAGTAAGCAACTAAGAATAGCTTCTGATATATGGACAGTTAGTATTAAGCAACTAACTAAGCATAGCAGTTAGCACCTAAGAATAGCTTCTGATATATCATATATGGACAGGTGGCAGTTAGCAACTAACTAAACATAGCAGTTAGCAACTAAGCATAAGTTCTGAATCTTCTGATATCATGAATTCATGATATCTTCATATCTCAATTCTCAACACATGGTATGACAAGAAGTAGGCAAGTAGCAAGCATAAATGTTCCAACTTCCAATATCATGTATTCATGAATCATGAATTCATGATATCTCAAATCCTCAATTCTCAAACCTCAATACATTCATACCTATCTCAAATACCATGAAGCAGTAAGCATGTAACAGTAAGAAAAAACAATGGCAATCAATGGTAAATACAGACTTCAGAAAAAGCAATAACAAAAAAGGGAACAAAAAAAATATCATAGGCTAGTATCGTGGTCAAATTCAAAATGTTTTCATCCATTGCACAATAGCATATTAGCATGAATAATATTTTTAACATAAACTTTAAATAATCAAAAAAGATCAACTAGAATCATCATCTAGTAAGTCGTCATTGACATTGCATGTGTTTGGTTGGTTTGAGGTATTCGTCATTTGTTCATAATTATCATAAATATCTTCATCATCTTTGACAAATCCAAAATGAACTAAATCTTCATCCCCTGGAGCTATTAGTTCATTTAGTTGACGATTAGTTCTAACTCCACTTCGTAAATTTCGAGCCCCAGTTCCAAGAGCTCTCTCTCTACAGCATCTTATGTGAGATTATCATCATCAAAAACTAGAGCTTCCTCTGGTTTATTCACCATCCACTCACTACTCCAGTTGAGCTCATCAAGCACCAAAGGGTTGTAATTTTTTCCATTTTCACGTCTTTCTTGGAATCGTGCTTGTAGACGACGATTATATTGGATGTATACAAGATCATTAAGCCTTTGATGTTCCAATCTATTTCTTTTGTGTGTGAATCTAAATCAAGATAATTTCAAACTTATTGGTAAATTAGTAAATATAAAATATTAAATTTTATATTGAATATGTGTATACTTACAAACTCAAAAGTACTACAATTGCGCTCACAAGTAGAAGAAGAACAACATAAGCCAATTATGCGCAATGCTATCTTTGTAAGGTCAACATTTGGTCCTCCATATGCACCCCACCAGTCCACTATTCATTTAAGATAAATATAAATTATTTGACATATAAAAAATTTAAGAAAAAATAAAAACGTAAACAATACTTACTTGGATTTAAGGTGGTTCATTGCCTAATGTTATCATTGAAAACATCTTGAAATTTTCAGGCATCATTATTATTTTGTTCCTTGTATTCAAAATAACATTGTAGCAACTCTGATAACATTGTAGTATCTTGAATATGACTGGATGCATCTACGGAACCATAAAATAGGATCCTTCTAGACAGTTGACTAGGAAATTGATCAAATGTCTCCCTCTCCTGTCTGTCCAACCATCTGACATAAGTGTGCAATCATATCTCCTTCTGTACGCTTGATAGTTTGTCTTCATCTCCATAACTTTATCTTTTGTATTTTTTAACAATGTAACTCTCGAATCATGATAACTAGGGCATTTATAATCAGGCTCATACTGTCCAACTGCTTCAAGCATGACTTCAAAACTTTGTGTCTTTGCAGCATTGAATGGAATTCCGCATTCATAAAATCAATCAGCAATATAACTATTAACTCTCTTTTTCTCTTCAGGTGTTCTAAAACATCTCTCGATAGTAGTTTGTGCAGGACATTTTGCACGTCTATCATCTACTACATCTTCAGGAGCACGCCTCACATGAGCATCCATAGACCCCCTTTTTTGTGGCAAGTGGATTACTTTCCTCTTTTTGGCACTTATCCCAGAACTTGTGATAAAAGACGTTTTAGCTATAGATAACGTCGGGGATACATTTTGTGACCCTGTTAGATCTCTTTCTTGGTCACTCTCATTGTCATCATCAACAGTCAGATGCACATTGTCCTTTTTTTAGCATTTAAAGCTGAATACATCTCAGCTGCTATTTCAGAAGTAGTCTTAAAACACTTGGATACATCTCCATACTCGTCACATAAGTGTTGCTTCAACCTTTTGATACCACCCTTTATTAATCTACCACACAAATTACATTTAACTGTATTTTTATCTTCTAGGTTTGGCTAATGACCATACTTCCAACCAGGATCATTTGACTTTGCTTTTCATTTAGGATCCGTTTTTGGATCAAGGTCATTGCTACCAATGGATGGAGCAAGAGTGTTGTTGTTTTGGTCTTCCATCTTTCACAAACAGGACCTATAGATTGCAGAGTTAGGTCAGGACAATGAAATAAATAACGGCTAAAGAAATAATCACAATAAACAATTTAAAGAACTCTCAAAGACATGTTCATTTAGAAGAATCAACAAGACCATAAGACTATTTTCATTTGTTCTACTTCTATAGTATAGACAAGACATTTCATGATAAATCTAGCAATAAAAATACATTTGTCATTTGTCAATTAAATCATGATTCATAAAACACAATTAGTGATTATATAATGACAAATCTTATTTCTAATATTATCTATTTTCTCCGGCGAAAATTGTGTCACTCCATGATAGATCTGCAATAAAACAAAAATTATTAAAATCAATTCAACATAATTATTACCAATCTACATGCACTAGACAGTAGACATAAGTCACATACCTTTACCAATGATGACATTAGCCCAATTTTAAGAGCATCAACTATATCAATCATGTAGCACATGATATAATACTCACATTGAATACTATCTGGTTGTTTTTGGCACTACACAAATAAATAATTGGTAAGTATTTTAATTACAAATTTTTAAATTACAATACATATACGCATATAGGTTATAATTCTAAAGCTTACCGGAATCAACTTTGTAACCTTTAGTTTTTTAAAACTGGTATGCCGCTCTTTTGCTAAATCTTTAAATACACTTCATAAAATATAAAAAGAATTAGTTTATAGTAAAATCTGAATTCCAAATATGAAAGTAAGTAAATAACTCATTAATAAACTTACTTTGTAATGACATAAAATATTGAATTTAATAAGAACACATAGTTATTCGGTAGTAGTGTTATAGTCGACAAAAACTCTCCAGTCGTCGGCAGTAATAAAACTATACTTGACAGGAACATTGTATCGATGCTCCAAATCAACATTTTTTACATAATTGATAAAAAATTTGGATTTCCAACTCCTCCAACTTTCACCCATGATTTTCATTAATGTCTTGTAATGACCATCAATATTATCAAAATAAATCTGAAAATAATAGACAATATCAATTAAAAATTAACTAAAACACCAAAGATATGTAATCACTGATAACAAGGTTACGTACATTTAATTCTGCCCATATTTGATCTTTAATTTGTTTATCAACATCCTTGCATGCAACATATGTAATTGACACATAACACTTCACAAGAGATCTCATATAACTCATCAATTTATTTGTTTCAGGCCCGGAAATAATGCGGCCATCATCACGGAAAGAAATAATAAGCTTCTTCCCCTCTACCTAAGCTTATTCAATTCATTCATTTTCGTGAAGTCTCTTGTTGACCTCGATGAAGATCTCTTATCCGACATTTTCATGTAAAACCCTAAAAAAACCTAAACCATACAAAAAACTTAAACAAAATTCATACAAAACTGCAATGATATTGAGCTACTAGTTACTACCACACAATCACAATTCACACATATAAATATATATGTTAGTATGTTATTCAGGAGGTTTAAACATATATAATAGGGGTTAAACTGCAATATTTCAGCACAGTGTTGTTTATAACTTCATATACATTTAGAATAGCAAAGAGAGCAGAAACTTGAACACAATGTTTATACTACATTACTAATTTACTACTAACACAGTACTACTACTAGTCTACTAATAAAGCAATATACTAATAATAATAAAAACACTAGCAGTTTAGCACAGACCACAGAAATCAAAAGTTCAATACAGAGAAAAGGTATTAAGAAATAGTATACCTAAGTGAGAATATTAGTTTTGTCGAACAAGAATCGTCAAATCGAAGCAAAGGAGAACAGAAAATTAAACAAAATCGTCTTTAGGGTTTTTCGCAAAGCGCAGCGACCGTAAAAAGAAGAACCAAAAACTCGGGAAAACACTAGATTTTTACGGCTCACGGTTAAAATTTAAAAATAGATAGTATAGACTGCGGTTTATGCATAAACCGCAGTCTATTCTGAGGTTCAGGGTAGAATAGAATGCGGTTATTGTCAAACAACCGCAGTCTATTTGATGAATAATAGACTGCGGTTGTTTTATAAACCGCAGTCTATTTCCTGATTTGCGATTCGACTGCGGTTTATCTATGAACCGCAGTCTATTCTACAATGAACCCTAGTATAGACTGCGGTTCTCGTAACAACCGCAGTCTATTCTCTGGTTCAAGAAATAAACTGCGGTTTTAAAATAACCGCAGTATATGCTCGGGTTCATGGAATACACTGCGGTTGTTTCATACACCGCAGTCTATTTGAGAATAGACTGCGGTTTATATATAAACCACGGTCTATTTTACACTGACCCCTAGAATAGACTGCGGTTTATATATAAACCGCAGTCTATTCTCTGGTTCAAGGAATAAACTGCGGTTTTAAAATAACTGCAGTATATGCTCGGGTTCATAGAATAGACTGCGGTTTATATATAAACCGCAATCTATTCCCATATTTTTATAAAAAAAAGCGTCAAACGCCTTGTTTATAATTGGGCGTCATGACGCCTAGGCGACGCCATGACAAGAATGTCAGGCACGAGTGGGATCACCAAGGTGTCAATAAGCAAGCCAGTTCCTGAACCAGGTGCAAGAGGGGTGGTTCCAAGAGCGGCGGTAGCAGTGACTTCAGCTGTCCCTGCGCTGCTAGAATCAGGAGTTGTGTCAGGAATTTGACGATCTTCTTCCAAGCGAGTGAGACGCTCGAGAATCTGCCTCAACAGCTGGGCAGTGGCGTCTCCAGAAGTTGCTTCGGCAGGAGGGGTAGTCTTCTTACGCTGCAATCGCTTCGGGGCCATCTAAGGAGGATCACAAAGGAAACGAGTAAGAGAGACAGTTACGTTAATCATAGAAGATTAAGGAACAACGGGTTCTAGCATTTTGATACTGTCGAATACATAAATCATATATTAGTTACAGTATTTTCATTGGACAACTCTAGGTAATGCTCATGTTAAAATGACAAGGAATCATTTGCAATGTCAAAAAATTTATAAATCCATTTGTGTACAATCATCATCTGTTGTTTTTGGCTTAACATTTGTGTAATGAGTTATGTTATGCATGCAATGCAATTATGTCTAAAATGCATTGCTACGAATGTTCATGAACAGATACACATGTCATGTACATATCACTTAACATGTCATGCATATTATGATTCTAATGTCAACGCACTTGAAATTATTAAACCGTCCATACAATTTAATATTCGCAAACGGTGTATAGACTATTGGAAATTCATATGCACAAAAATGTTAAGTTTGCTCATAACCCCTTAACATTCGTGTGCATACTACTCATGATTATGAGTGAGTGTGTGCAATGTTTCAGCCGCGAACAACAAATAATGACAGGGTGAGTGAGATATGATGCATGTTTCTGTATTTACATAATAGAATTTAAAATACTTGATAATTTCAAAACACTTCATTTTTTTAGAGCTAGTCTGGCTCTGATACCAACTGTCACGACCCGTCTCGACAAATGTGAACGTGCGATTCGGGCGGGCCGTAGTGCCACAAGCATGGGCGGAAAGGAACCATGCCTACTAAGGCGGATGCAATGATACTGAAAATAGTTTTAAAAAAATATATTTATTTGGTTTCAACAATTTATTGAGTATAAATGTACGGAAGCGTTAAAGTTTTAAAATAGAGAGAATTAATACACATGTATTTCCGTGAAAAAGTTTAATGCTACACACAGTACTGAATTAGAAGTAAATGCAATAACAACAGTAATGAAAATGTCATAAATAAAAACGATCTAGTACATCAGAAACATCCTAGGAGTTTTCCATGATTCAAAAGAAAATGTCCTACCATAACTAGTACATGATAAACGAACAGACAGTAAAAAATTCAAATACATAAAACATGATGCAAGTAACTACAAAGGAAAAACCTCCGAGCAAAGCTGCAGCTGAACGGGAAGTAGCTCAGGGGGCAAGCGGCGCAGTCACGAAACCTAAGCCAAATTCAAGACAGAAGAAAAATGTCTTAGAACTTATGATTTAAACATGAGCAAATTAATTAATTAAAATGTGAGCAAAAACAAACAAACATATTCGAGTACTGATCTATCTTGTACAAAGCTACCAAACATACCAAAAACCAGGTCAACATACATTTCTGAAAGATTAGCCTACTCCGGAGTATAGCCTAATGTAAAATGTTGTAAGTCGTGATCGATGAAGTGTAGGTGTTATAACGGGCGCACATGGCTCACGATCAGATCTATGTGCAAGTCTTATCGGAAAAGTAATCCTGCTTGTCGTGACCATGCCAGCAGACAGATGCCCAGTTAGACGCTACAATTCAAGGATTTGCTTACAACTACGGATTTGTCTTTATGTTTCATACTTAAGTGGTTACTCATCATGTTATGTTATGTCAACATTATGAGAGTCCAGAATTTTGTAGAAAAAGCATTGGTAAAAGAACAGCTAACCAGATTAAATCTAAAGTTTTGCTAGTGAGAGAGGGTTCTCTACTTGCCTTAAGGTAACGTCGAAAACGCTAGCGACAGCTAAATGGCGCAAGCGAGGTTAACGGCTCTAGCTAAACCTGTTCCAAGATCAAAAATGTACTTCAAAGCAATAATGAGGTTCCTACACTTGCACACGCATTTGATGACAACGCTACACAACATGAGAGGAGTTTAGGAATTTACCTCCCTCGAGAGTGAGGGGAGAAGAGGCTACCGCGAGGGATCGGGGATTTTGGCGGCGTTTGGATGTGAAAAAAACCCTAATTCGGAAAGGGCTTGGAGTGATTCCACCACTATACCTGAAGAGCGGCATCGTAAACACAAATAAGACTGGATTAGTCGAATATACGACGAAAACACGTTGAATCGACGCGATTACATCGATTGGGGAGCGAAAATTAGCAAAACAAATTAAGAGAAAACTGAACTTAGGAGGCAAGATGAGTTTTCTTACCCATGAGAAGCCAAATCCCGGCACAAGGAGGAGAGGGGAGGAAACCCTAGTCGTCCCTCTCGCAAGCACCAACCCAAACGGAGCGGGAGAGGTCGTCGGAGGGAGAGACAGTGGTTGTCAACCCCTTGGAGGAGAAAGAGATGTGATGCAGGGCGGCGTGTATGGTTTATGTGCCTGTCGGCTTTTATAGGAAACCCTAAATGTATGCGATGGTTCAAAATTAAATTTGCAACGTTTGAGCGGATTTTTGCACGAACTTAAAACGGCAACTAAATTTAATACGGCACAAAATTGTTGTGTTGCTTTAAAGTTAAAATTTCTTCAAAATGATTCAGTTTAAATCCGAGAAAGAAAGCTCGCAATTTCGTTCAGTTCCCTTTGTCGCAGCAAACGGAAATCGTGAACTCCAAATACGTTTCCGTTTGGAGTTCTCGACGTAGCGTTTGTTGACAAAATTCGGCGAAAACCCAGCAATGAGTCTAAAAATCCTAAGAGAAAATGTAGGCACACGCAAAGAAACAGATAGAAACAAGTTACCCACGGAAAGAGATGACTTTCCGTATCCGAAGTAGATGGCGATCACGCGAGGAACTTCTCGTCGCCTTCAATCTTCCGCTCTGAGGTCGGCCGCTATCGCACACGGCACCAAGGAATTAATTCACTCCCTCACACGAAGAGGTTCCACGGATTCACTCAACAAGTAAGGTAGCCACAAACGGACAAACCAGAAACTCACTCGCTCTCACACTTGAAGTGGTTCCACGAAATTTTAACACTGGAACTAAAGTTCACTCGCACTCAGTGGATCCACGAAATCTCTAGTAATCTAATTAATCTAATCTGGTTACTGTTTATAATGTCACTAATCTTTACTTCCGGAAATAGTGTTGAGCAGCAACATCAATTTCACCTAATCCCTACCGGAGAATCACTAACGGGAAGCGGCAGTAGGATTTTCATCACCATGGTTACAGGTGCAGAATTAACACAAAGAGCAGCAATAATTAACACCAACAGGAAATACGGCAAGCACACATTAACTGGAGGCACATTACTGCAAGTACTCATTAACTGGAAACAGCAATTCTCAAACAGGAGAGCCACAGCTAAACACTACTCATCATCCCTGCGGCGGATGGAATCAACTCACAGCTTCTCACATCAACAAAAAAAAACCCTAACAGGAAATGTTCAGCAAGCTCTAAATTGAACGGGATTCGCACAACACAAGTTCATCAATTATCTTCAACAACCACTACAATACATACAACGCTCGTATATATAAGCAGCAAAGAAAACACCAAATCCCGGCTAACCGTGAGCTTCGTGGAAGATCCGTCAAGGCCGAAGCTTGGTCACCCGCTGAAAACCGCCGGGAAGAGGGATCGTGGCAGCGGAATGGGGCTGGAGGGCCGCGCGACGTGCGGAGAAGTGGGATCGTGGGCAGCCGCGTGAAGCCCGCTCCCTAGGTAACCGTGGACGCTCGCGTGTCGTGGTTCTGGCGAAGAGTATGAACAGTCGCCCGGGGCGACGGGTTGACTGCTGAACCGGCTGCTTTTCTCTACATTTATACTGTTATAATTTTTTTTAAAATATATATATATTATATATGAAATGTATATATATATATATAATCTCACACAACTTTAGCACACACACACATGTATATATATGTATATAAATAGATACATACATATATTTCATGCAACTATAACACGAAACTCAAATAAAACATGTAAATTCAGGGCCGATAGAAGTCCGGACGGGTGCGGCGACGGGCACTTTTGCGTCGCCCTGATCTGGGCTGGTCTCCACCAAGATGGTTGCTACCTTGATGAAGAGGACAATCGGCCCTAGGGGACGCCAAAGGAGGCTGATCTTTCGTCGGCCAGAGCAGCGGAGGGTGCAGAAGGAGGCGGTGAAGTCAAGCGGAGGCAGAAACGGCCACCACAGGAGGAGGAGAAGGCGCCGGGGCGGGGGGGGCGGTGGGGGTCGACGGGGTGCGGGAGCGGCGAGACGGAGCCGACGGGGTCGAAGGAGGCGGGATCGGGATTTCCTGCGGGATGCGGGTTGTGGGATTTGAGCACCGGTTCGATTCTTTTTAAAGAAGGGGGGGTAGGTTTAGGTATTGTGTTAAGTCTTTGTTTATAATAATAATAATTATTATTATTGTTATAATAGTGGGGTTGTTACAGTACTGTCGATCGAACTGTTGGCGGTGCGCTGCTAGAATTGTTGGTGTCCAAGTAATGGGTTAAAGTTGAAGTTGAAACTGTGGTAGATGGGTCTATGTGTTGGTGTAAATGTGTGGATTTGTATACCATGTGGCTCAAAATAAGGTGTCAACTCAATAATAAACACAGTTGAATAAACATACTCTTAGGTATGTCGAGCTCATAGGAATTTGCTTTGATCCTTTGCACAATTCTCTAGGGGCTCATGTAAGGACCCAACTCTCACAATATCAAAAATATTGTTCGTTTTGGTTCATCCCAACCCATACTGAGTTGAACCGTATGATTTTGCCCTTTTTTACATGTGTCCTAGGAGCACTTCCCAGGAGGTCACCCATCCGAGAACTACTCCCACTGGAGCACGCTTAACCTTGGATTTTCCAACACCAACTCCACCAGTTTCTCTGAAAAGGAGCCTCTGATATTTGAGAATACGATTATTACTTAAGCTCAACAACTTTCTCTCCAATTCTGATGTGAGATCTGGTTTATTCTTGCATCTCTTTTCACCTAGAAGCCTGTCATGAGCTATTTTATCTAGGCTTCACTGCCCCAAAGCACTTCTCACCCTCATCGAATCGCCCGCATTAGATTCAGGATATTACAGACCCACCAACTTCCGCTCGGTTTGTCCCCAAACCACACATCATATTGTAGGAGGTCTGGCTCTTATGCCATTTGTAACGACCCAACCCTCATAATATCAGAAATATTGTTCACTTTAGTTCATCACAACCTATACTGAGTTGAATCGCACGGTTTTGCCCTTTTCCACAGGTGGCCTACGAGCATTTCCCAAGAGGTCACCCATCCTAGGACTACTCCCACTAGAGCACACTTAATCTTGGAGTTTCCAACACTAACTCCACCAGTTTCTCCGTAAAGGCGCCTCTGATATTTGAGATGACAATTAATACTTAAGCCCAACAACTTTCCCTCCATTTTCAATGTGATATTCGGTTCATTCATGCACCTCTTTTCACCTAGAAGCCTTCCATCCTTGAAGCCTGTCAGGATCTACTTTATCTGGGCTTCACTGCCCTCAAAGCACTCTCCGCCCTCATCTGATTCAGGATGTTACAACTCATTTGCGTAACATTTAATTTCTTAGTTGTTCCTTGGAGGAACCTCTCAGCCGAGCATGAACCATTATACTCATCTTCTCTTAATTTTTGATCCCTCCTTTGACTATTTGCATAAACTTTAGTTTCATTATTAATTGCATTTTTTTGTCGGATGGATTCATTCAAATCATGAAGATGGCGAACAAAAGACTGAGCTAAACTAATTCACTGGGAAGAAACTCAATAAGAATGGGAATGAGGTCAATAGGTTTCATAGGATCATATTTGGGTTATATGTGAAATGGATTCACTCATGTGATCTTATTGATTGAAATGTCGTAGGAAAACTCAGTTATCGATAAAACAGAATCCGAAGTCAACATGTGCTCTTCAACTAGACATCTTAAGATATTGTCTAAACTTCTATTAACAACCTCGGCCTGTCTGTAAATTTGAGGATGGTACACCGAAGAAAATCTAAGGCCGTGTTTGTCTTCCTCGTAGCGTCTTCCAGATATAACTCATGAATCTAACGTCATGGTCGGGCACTATGGTCTTACGCAGACTACGTAACCTAAAGGAATTGCATACATGTCGAAACATTAGTCCATGCACATAGCCAATCACTAAAAGTCTTCTGGTCCGGCTGACTATCGAAGGAAGGGGCATCCAAGCAAGCACGACGAATAATGTTCGCCCTTTGCAAAGTGGCCTATACAAGATTCTTGATAATCACTATATAATTCATCTCTGCCATAGCCAAATTGTGTTGGGGTGGCAAGATCCCTATGGAAATGATGTTGGGGTTGATGGTACTTCTCCTGGGGACAGGGGGTCTGTCGGGAATGTGCCCAGACGATGATCATTAGCGGGTTCAAAATCCCTTCTCAAAGGAGGGATGGGACCCCGTGTAGAGATATTTCTAGCTTGACGTGTAGGGGGAGCTGGGATGCCACGCTCTTCTTCGTGGAGATCTACACAAGGTTTAATGGCCCCTCGCCATCTAGGTGTAGTGTGATTTGATCCTCTAGGATTCTCTAGATTTTTTTCTATTGTTAATAGTAGCTACATCATGCCAAGGTCGTCAAATTGGGCATCTAAATGATTGAAACTATCCATCATAAATCTTTAGAAATTAGCGGGAGTCATATTTGTATTCGAATTGGTTGTCTGGCCGTCGACGACGTTAGGAACTAACATGGATTTTTGAAATATCCCACTATTACGGAAGCATAAACGTGACCCAAACTTTTAGCTCTAATACCAAATTTTACATAGGCTGGGGCAGCGCGTGTGACTATATTCTATGAAATCCTAATAGTGCTGTATTGGGGAAACCTAACTATTGCCATAGAATGATGCAACAGGCAAAGATCCTTTTCGGCAATAATTTACAAATTAATAATAATATTTTGTCAATGCACTTGATCACAAAATGATTTAGAAATAAGGGGAAGCAAATTAGGCATGTGCTCTCATTGAGAGCATTTTTAAATTCAAATGTGTGGAATATGGCTTGCAAGTCGGTGCAAAATTATAGAGATAAATAGACCACGAAAGCTCAAACAAAAAATATAATGTAATGGTTTTAAAAAAAAGGTCAAAACGAAAAATAATTTTTAAGAAAAATTCATGAAATAGAACATAATAGTTCTATTTAGTACTCCCCCTGATTCTTAAGCTTTTTTTTGTGTGCTAAAGTGCGACCCCAAACACTTTTATAATACAATTATATGTAGGGGTGTGCAAAAAAGAAACGAGAATTGAACCAAAACCGAACCGGACTAGGTGGTTAATGTCGGTTCTCACTTGTTTTGGTTTTATTTTTGGTTCCACAAAAATTAGAATTGGTTAGTTTGGTTTAGCTCTCGGTTCCTATGTTCGGGTACCCAACAACCTACCCGGAACTAGATTGTATGCATTAGTTCTTTGATTTATCAGCAAATTTTGAGGTTAGTTTGGCATTAGTTCTTTGATAGAGATGCATCTGATGACAAAATAAGAGATGGCGTTTAGCTATCTGGTACTATAAGTCGAGGAAGCATGTCTCTTTTTTGCATCATGCAAGCCCATTAACAAGAAAGAAGGATTATATTTTCATTGCTCATTTTTTGTTTAAATTATAATAGAAAAGAAATTAATTAAAGCATGGGTAGGATTGAGAACCGAACCGTGCCTTTTTGGTTTAGATCTGATTCTATATTTTAGGTATATGGGTCGGTTCCAGTCCTAAAAAGTCAGAACCAAACCCACATGAATCGATTCATAGTTTTGGATGGGCTTCTCCAGATCAATGTTGACCTTGTCGACTTGCTGCAAAACACCCGATGATTTCTTCGACAACAATCCATTCCTAGATCCGTCTCCGCTGCTCATCAATGAACCTCTACTTCTTCTAGATGGAGTCATTGCTTCAAGGGTGTTATCCTCTTGTTGATGATGGAGCTTCTTGATGGTTTGGTCTCTTTATGTGTCTTCAGCAGTCTTTAGTATTGTCCTTTTATGTGTCGTCCAAATGTTTTTTGTGTTTCATTATGCCTAGATGCATGTGAGGGGGGGTGACAGACGAAGCCGACTCGGCCCTGACTACGGTTGACCCCACATAGTAGAACTCATCCGAGCGAACACCACCACCCCCCCCCATGTTGGATATTTGTCATTATGCTGGTATTTCCTGACTCTCGCCTTAGTCTCATGCGGTCTACCAGGCTTCTGTCTGTGTCTTTGATGTAGCTCGTTGCATCTCCCCTATTTCCTTATTTTGATAGATACATGTATTAATTCCGGTATAACTTTCTATGTAGATGCCTTGTTGTATCTTTAAATTTACACACTCGACCCTCACATTTTTCGTTACCGTGTTTGTGTTTGTGGTATTGACTGGTGGAATCGTGTGTTGCTTGTGTGATTTGTGCACTAATGTCGCCAGACACTGAGTCACCACCGATGTCCATCCATTCTCATCTCTACCTCAATTACCTTTATCAACGCATGACATTTTCAAGTTGTGTGTAAAACACCCTCCAGCTTGAGAGGGAGTGGAGTTATCACATTTATGAGTTAATATTGTTGCCTTGTCTATGTATTAGAGGTTCAAGATGTATGAGTATTTGGATCTATGTGTTTAGTCTCACATGGGCTATTCATGTTTCTTGTGTCATTATAAACTTGTAAATACCCCTTAAAGAGAAGATTATATTTGCACTTTCTATTTTCCTCTCCAAACTTCAACCATAACCACCACAACTTTCCCTAACTACCTCCATCCATTAACATACCACCCGCTCAGAAAAATTACCACCCAATCCCTCCATTAACTCTATTAAATCTGCATCGTAACTGCTGTTTTTAGGCAGTTTTACTGCCTCCAACACAACCAAATCCCCGTGTGCCCCATCCAGATGTCAATTGGGGATTAGTTATTTTGTTTCCTCTGAATCCCAGCCCATGTTACCCCTCAAAATCCTGACCTTGGCTTTTAATTTGCTACTCCTTGACTCCCGGAGCCTCCAAGAACTCTGCCTCCCCTTCAAGTTACCTAGACGACATCTGCCTGAGCCAAAATTTGTTGATTGACACCTGGAAACTGCTCGTCCCATCCCCCAGTCACCTCACACAACCCTTCCCTCTCCTTCCCCACAACCCCATTATTTCCCAATCACTACATTAGCCTCAAAATCAGTCCCCTTTTGAATTGTAGGAAAACATCCAACCCATGGGGGACGAGCAAGACCTGGCAATATCTCGTTGGTTCAGCGATCCCTTTGGAAAAGAAAAAATAGAGAGGAGACACTCAAAAAAGGAAAAGTGTCTGTACGGGATCTCTGATGCAAAAATATTGAAATGAATGAAAGAATACCTCTTATTACCTCTTATTACAGCAGGAAAACATCCACAGAATTCTGAATTGTCTGCAGGAATTGCGAACACAACGTAATCCATTCCTCAAATCAGTCCCCTTTCACTTCCCCGAACTCCAAGTACTTGTGTAAGTTGTAATTTGAAATCTTATACTATTGTGTTGAATACTGATTGGAAAACATATAATTTGGGATCTGAATTCACAAATTCGTACATATTTGTTCAATTGTTGTTCTATTTGAAATACGAATTCGCAAAGCATATTGTGGAAGCACTCTTTGTTCTAATTCGGCTAACAATCGTTTGTTTATCTAATATGCTACTTTCAATTGTCATTATTTGTAATTCCTTTATTATATTGAGAGCTTATTGCTAATTTATTCGGTGGACACTTGTATGAACATTGCATCACTATTAGGTTTTCCCACAACACAGTACACACCAATATACATTCATTGGAGTTTACCGTATGGCATGCTCACTACATTTGTCCTACGTGAGATTATATTGAGCATAATATGCAAGTGTGGCGATATAGTTTATTTTACTACTCCCCAAGTTAGGATAATGGTGTAGTTGCCCTAATCCGTGACAAGCAAACATATATATAGGATACAACACACATGACATATCACGTGTAATGAGCAGCGGGAAAAAATAAATTTGAAATAATGTGTATATTCAACTCTCCCCCTCAAGTTGGGAATATATATCACCCTAACTTGACTGTATCGTTCATGAAGTTGTCACAGCTTAACCCCTTGGTGATGACAACGGCTAGTTGATCATATGAATTCATGAACGGAGTACAAATATTTCTCTTGTCTAAGTGATCTTTGATGAAATGTCTGTCAACTTCAACATGTTTTTTCCTCTCATGTTGAACTGGATTGTGTGCAATACTGATGGCAGTTCTGTTGTCGCAATAAATAGTAACTGGTTTGTTCCCCCGAAGACCCATATCTTGGAGAATTGTGTTCAACCATAACCCCTTACATACTCCTCGTGTCATAGCCCTATACTCTGCTTCGACACTTGAGCGAGCAATAACATTTTGTTTCTTACTCTTCCAGGAGACAATCCACCCACAATTGAGCAATACCCAGTAGTAGACTTTCTATCGTCTTTACTACCAGCCCAATCAGCATCTGTAAGCACTTTAATTTCCAAAGGTTGGTTTGCAGAGAACAGAATCTCACGTCCTAGAGACTTCTTGAGGTATCTCAATACGTGAAATGCAGCCTGTTGATGGCGAATTGTGGGAGCGTGCATGAACCTACTTTGGACACCCTCGACATATGTAATATCAAGAAGAGTATGAGATAAATATATGAATCTTCCAACCAATCGTTGTTGTCTTGAAACATCAACTTTCTCCTCACTAGTATCAGCATCAATCTTGTGATTAGCCTCAATAGGTGTATCCACGGGAGCATACCCAAGCATACATGTTTCCTCCAGAAGATCAAGGTTATAATTTCTCTGAGAGATGAGATCCCCCGACGAGACCTCACAACTTCAATTCCCAATAAGTATTTTGTCTCTAGATTTTTGACTTCAAATTCTTTGTTCAATTGTTCTTTCAAGTGCATGATCTCCTCTTGGTCATCTCATGTAATGAAGATGTCATTCACGTATACAATAAGTATCGATATTTGAGTTCCTCTCCTCTTGATAAAGAGAGTATGATCGGTTTGTCCTTGAGTATAGCCTAGTTGAACATTGGTTTTGTTAAACCATCCAAACCAGGGTCTAGGGGACTGTTTCAGGCCATATAGGGATTTCGCAGACGGCAAACCTTTTCGTTGGACTCTTCCTTCTTTGATAAAGTCAGGATGGATAATCATGAAGACTTCTTCTTCCATATCACTATGCAAGAACGCATTTTTGACATCAGCTGTTGTAACTCTCACCCAAGATAAGCAGCACAAGAGAGGATCACATGAATAGAATTCATCTTTGTCACAGAGGCAAAGGTTTCTTGGTAGTTAATTCCTTGGGTCTGGGTATACCCTTGAGCGACCAAGCATGCTTTATGCCGCTCCACCACCCCATCTTGGTTCTGCTTAACAGATAAAATTCAGTGTGATCTAACTGTTTGCTTCTCAGGGGGAAGACTTGGATGGCGTCATATTCCGTTTTTTTCTAAGGCACGCATCTCTTCTTCCATAACCTATTTCCACTCAGGTATCTAAACAGCCTCCTGTCAGGTCTTAGGAATCACAATAGAGGAAAGAGATAAGATAAAAGCTTTGTGAGCCTGAGAGAGGTGATGGTAAGAGATGTAATTATCAATGAGGTGTTTGGTGCCACCAGTATTACCTTTAAGACGAGCGAGGGAACATGGAGGTTATCATCTGAATCTGGAGCAGAGGTAGGCACTGGCACAGGTGGAACATCCATGAACGGTACTTGCTCAACGATCCGAGGTCTGCGAGAGTATGTATATAATATTGGAGGAATAGACGTGGGAGGAACATAAGCAGTGCTGAGTGAACTGGGTGCAGGAGGGGGAATATGAGGAAAAGCAACAATCGGGAGTGGTGAGTCGATGCTCCCGTCGCTGCTACTACTCTTCTCCCCCTGACGATGACCAAAATATAACTCCCTCTCACGAATGGTAACATCAACAGTGCAGTAATAGGGACATGTAGGAGGGTGATGACACTTATACCCTTTGGTGGTAGGAGAGTAGCCCACGAAAACACATCTGAGGGAGCGAGCATCCAGTTTATCACGATGCGGGGTATGAACATGAACAAAGCAAATGGAACCAAAGATGCGAGGAGCGATGTGAGAGGTGTGGACAATGTGTTTTTTGCTAATCGGAAGAGGGGCGTGTCATAAGAAAGGGAACGAGACGGTAGACGATTAATGAGATGAGTGGCAGTCAAAACCGCATCACCCCAATAGGACTTGGGAAGGTTCATGGCAAGTAACAAACACCGAGCAACCCTTAGTAAGTGCCTATTTTTCCATTCGGCGACCCATTTTGAGAAAAAGTGTGGACACATGTGGTTTGGTGAATAATGTCATGTTCAGCAAGATAGACACTAAACGCATCTCGATCATCATGCTCCCTGCCATTATCACTACGAAGCACACAAATTGTGTCGTTGAACTGTGCCACAACCATTTGATGAAATGATCGAAAGCAAGTAAGCATGTCACTCTTTCTTTTTAACAAATACAACCAAGTAGTACGAGAATGACTATCAATAAATGTAACAAACCATTTATAATCAGATAAAAATAACACAGGAGAAGGACCTCAAACATCAGAATGTATAACATCGAAAGGACGAGAACTATGAAAAGAAACATGGCTGAGACTATGACGAGTATGTTTTGAGAGTTCACTGGTGTCACAATTAAACGATTTAATTAAACAACTGTAAGCAGGAAACAGTTTGGTATGACATAACACAGAAGGGTGGTCAAGACGCAGATGTCAGCGTTGGATGTCATGTAAAGTCAGAGCACTTGTGGAGGAGAGAGAATTGAGAGACAATGGTTAGTTCAGCAAGTACAGCCCGCCAACATTCCTACCACTGTCAAGCATCCGCTTCGTATCCAGATCCTGAAACGCACATACATCAAGAAAAAAGGTTACGGAGCAATTTAAAGAAACAGTTAAGTAGCTAATGGAGAGAAGATTGTGAGGAAACAAAGGTACATGCAACACCGAAGAAAGAGAGGTTGGGAGAACATGTGATGATTCCTTTGCCAACAATAGAAGAAAGGGAACCACTGGCAACAATAATCTTATCACGACCAGAGAGAGGAGTATATGAGGTAAAACCTGAGACAGAGCCAGTCATGTGATTTGTCGCACCAGAGTCGATGATCCACTCGGAAGAGGATGAAGACACAGCATGAGCACTGGAGATACCTTAAGTCGCAAACACGGCAGTGGCAGCGATCGATGTAGTGTCAGAATGAGAGCGCAGCATACGGCGAAAGGACTCTAACTTCATAGCAGAAAGGCCCCCAGAGTTGTCTTCATAAACCTCAGTTAAATGCGCAGAACACGGTGTGCGGGCACCAGTCTGACGACCACCACCACGGTGAACACCTCTCCCACGAGCACCAGAACCCCGGCCAGAGGGAGCAAGATGAGGGTGTAGACGAAAACAAACGTCCTTAGTATGCCCTTTCTTCCCACAGTGGTTGCATAAAGGAAGAGGTCTGTGTGCAATCCCAGCAAGAGCAGATTGGTCGGTAGAGGAACCAAGAGATCGGCGACATTCTCATCACTGAGGAGCATACTAAAGGCTTCCCTAAGAGAGGGAAGAGAGAGGACATGCAGGCGAATCGCATCAAACTCCGTATTGAGTCTCATAAGAAAGACATGAACCTGAAAGCGGTCTTTATCCTTCTGAAGAGCCTGCACATCAGCAGTGCAAGTGTAACATCTGAAATCTGACTCGAAAAATTTTATAATTTGTAGGGTCAAGTCGCGACGAATTTTGAACGAGGCAGCGCGTCGTCAAGATATAATGCTACTTTTCTTATGATATCGACTGTTAGTTCGTTAAGTGCGTTAATAATAGTGTGTGACGCATTTTTATTTTATTGGCGCGCGCGGTGTAAATGGGTTAATGTTCAAAGGAATGGAATTTAGGGGTGTCAATAGCAATTTCTCCCCCCCCCCCCTCTCATGTGGTTATCAAAACCGTAAAGCAGTGGATCTTAAAAAGCCGCACGCCTCTTTTCCACGGGAGAAAAGGGAAACCGCAGCCGATTTCTGTTTCCGTTCCGCAAGCAGGCGCACGAGCGCTTCCGTCTCCCGCATGTAGCGTCGCTGGACGAAGCCGACGCCTCTTGCGAGGCATTCCGCCGGCCGATCCCTCTCCGGAAACCATTTCCGACTCCTTCCTCTACGAGCGCCGGTGGACATTCATTTTCCTTTCTTGGTCGTGGAAGTGCCGGATTCAACCCTAACCGGTGGAACTTGGAATCGTTCGTTTTCCGGTGAGTTTATTTCTTCCTTTTCTCCATTTCTTCGGGGAAATCCTTCGATTTCGGAGTTAGTCTAACCTAGGTTTTCATCCTTGTGCCCTAATTAGGTTTTGGAGTTCGTGATCCTCCGCGGAATTTGAGTTGGACGTTTTAAGAGCCTCATTCACTCCACGTAAAGGTAATATCTGAAGTTTAACGCTTGAATTTTTGTAATCCTAGTTGTATAGAAATTTTCCACGGAATATCGTAAAGGGAAAATTATGAAATTGGGGCTGATCTGAAATTGCAGGACTCTTGTGTGGTCGGGGCAGCTTTCTGAAGATCCCCAGCAGTAGGATTGCCATCGGAAGAAGAAATGTTGCCGCGTCGCGTGTACGAGCGTCGCAGCACCTCTTTAAGGAAACCTAATTTCTCTTAGTTAGACATAGCAAGAAATATATTTTATATACACATGTTTAGGTTTTGTACGAATATCATGATCATGCATAGAAAGGTGTGGTGATAGGAAAACGTGTAGACATCATTCTCCAAGACCTAGTAGTCAGATCATGAATAGTAATGTTAGATACGAAACCTATACCCGTGTGCGTAAGCTTGGAACTTGTCCAACCAAGGGCGTGAATGTCCCTTCTAGTCGACCATAAGATAGTCAAGGGTCGCTTAGTAGTACACCAAAAGAGATATTCCAAGCAGAGTAGCATTTGACCAAAAAGGTCAGTAAGCACACTTCAGTCTTTCGTGCTTGGTAGAGGCGCACTATTTTCCTCATAGGGCATATGGTATCCTATGAGTAGCAGAGTGTTGGGAGTTGACTCCCTTTGAGACAATTAGTAGATTCGAGACCGTGTCCGCGTGGCACTAGAATATTTGAGTTCGTCAGATGGTCTCGGGTCGTCAGTTTCAGTTGCGCATTAGGGGCTACTCTGCATAGAGTGTTCCTAGTAGAGGTGCAAGCTAGAAGTAACCTAGAACTCAAGTATAGACCTGACGTGAGACAGTACACCAGTTAGTGAACGCCGGGACTTGGGTTAGTGAGCTGAAAGTCGCAAATATAGAACAGGTAGTCGTCTGACCAGGTAGTGATCTGAAGCCATGCATAACATATAGCATAAATGTTTTCATGCACAAAACTATTTTCAAAAGGCATGCATTCATCATTCAAGAAAAAGCTTTTAGTGTCACTAGGAGGAGTTATTTTTCTTTACTCTGACCTCTCGTGGGCAATGTTTTTACAGATGACCCAGGTGGAAAACTATGCCTAGGATGAGCGTTGGTGGCGTCAGTTTGTAGTGTTTTGTTCTCTTTTAGTTTTCCTTTACCTTTAGCATATACTTGTAGTTGTGGACAGTGTAACTTATTAATGTTTTATATATCTTGTATCGGACTTATTATGATAGTTCAAATTTTCAGTTAATTTAATTCTATTCATCTGTAGTGACTCTGTGATTCCAGATTTCAGGTATGTGGTTACCCTTAGTTTACTTTCTTAGCTTATGTTGTTAGTTATAAATTTTTAGTAGCTCTTACTTTATACCTGCTGTGTACTAGTTTTAATATTGTTTCCTAGTTCTCTTTATATCGCTGATCCGGCCGGATGGCTGATTATTGTAAAACTGGGAAGTGGTGTTACAGCAAGCACGGTAAAGGTGTTGAAGTAATCCAGCTCCTGATACATTCGTTAGAACTCAGAGTAGTAGGTAGAGACGGACACGATTCTCTGCTTCAACTCCAAAACGCCGCGAGTGAGCACATAAATCTGCGTCGAACTGGCTGTCTGAGAGTAGGTGTCACGGTCCCTTTTCCAAATTTCATGAACAGAATCTAGAATCATGTAGCTGTGATACACCTGAGGGGACATAGAGTGAAGTAATCACAAGACAATGAAGGAATTGTCCGCATCCCATTTTCTCCATGAGGGATCAGTACGTGATGGCTCAACAGTGGTACCATAAATATGTCCATATAGCCAGTGACTGCGAATAGCATATTGTGTCGCCCTGGATCATTCGAGGTAATTTGTGTCATCCAAAGCAACAGTAGTGATCTTTAAAGATCCATGTTGGTCGTGGATCCTAGGAGGATCTGTAGAGGGACCATGGAGGGCACCCGGGTGGGGAGACGATGAGATTTTGGAGGAATCACCCATCGCTGACCATCCGAAGGAAACTAGCAAGGCGAAGAACTCAAAAATGGAAGAAACCACATCCTATGAGTATCCCTTAGATCGCATCACCGGAAAGAACACCGGAGGACGAACCTGTGTGAGCGCAACGAAGGCGGACGCGTATCGCGTGGTTCCCTCTGATACCAAGTAGAATAGAGAGAAATTGTATTAAGTTGCCCTAATCCGGGCCAAGCAAACATATATATATATGATACAATACACGTAACATATCACGTGTAATGAGCAGCAGGAAAAAATAAAGTTGAAATAATGCGTATACTCAATTACTTGTATACTATGGTTTGTTCTTCATATAAATCAGCTCAGCGCATCAAAAGATGGAGTCTTACTGTAAAATTCCTGTGCAGAAGAAAATGCCGTTGATTTCATTGAGAGCGGAGGAATCAAGGAGCTTCTTCGTATTTCAAAGGAATCTTCGAGAGAAGATATTTGTAAACTTGCGAAAAAGGCTTTGAATTCAAACTCTGCATTTCTGGTGGAGCTGCAATAGGTATGAAACGATTTTCATGGTTCATTTTTTTATATGTAATCTCGTGGAATTTAATTTAGGCATAAACTTCATTCAATCTGTATCACCTGTAACCCTATTGTATGTGGATTGTGTAAATGCAGTTTTTGTTGTAATTCTACCATGAGTTGTACAGCTTCCCTTATATATTAGAGTGTGTATGTGTGTACATATATAGGAATAATTATCAAAATTTTCCCTGGAAGTTAGCATAATTACAGATTGCACACTTCTTACTTTTGAAATTACAAAAACCTCCAATGTAAGTTTACATTTCATAACATCTTTGCACAAAAATATCCCTTGGAGTGAATTTTCAGGGGAATCTTTTTGTGCATGCATGTTATGAAATGTTATCTTACAGGAAAGATTTTTATAATTTCAGAATAAAAGGGGTGCAACCTGTAATTTAGCAAACTTAGAGGGGAGGTCCCAGTAAATGATCCTGTGTGTGTGTATATAATAAAATAGGACTAATTGGCAAAGTGCACCCTCGAAATATCGGATTTTGGCAAAATGCACCCCAAAAGTTTAAAATTGGCAAAATGTATCCCCCAAAATGGTTTTTTGGCAAAGTGCACCCTCAATAGGCCAAAAAAAAATGGCCAAAATGTACACTATAGGGTGCACATTGCCAAAAAAACCATTTTGGGAGTGCATTTTGCCAAAAACCTATATTTTGTGGGTGCACTTTGCCAAAAAGCCAATAAAATAGTTGGGAGATGAACAGTGTGGGTCGCTCATCGATTGCCTGTGTTTTGGCTATTCACCTTTTTATTATATAACATCTGAACAAAAAAATTTATATTATAACAATTCATAACAAACACTATTTAAAAAAGAAAATATTTAAAAACATAAACTCTAAACTAAGCATAATTTCTCTTCCCATCACTTGCAGTGGAGTTTGGAAAAGAATAAGACAGCAACTTCCAAGTGGTACTATTGCAAAATTTCAAATTGAACTTCACCAACCATTTTTATTAAATCGTTAATACTCTTCAAAAATTACAAAGATTCACTAAGCATTTTTTATTTCTCTTCTTTTATGGTAAGACGGGGAACACCTAAGAACTAATGTATCCGTTCATGAGTAAATTGATTCCGAGTAGCGTCCACCAGAATATGCTTCTTAGGGGAGGAGGTTCTCATGCTCATACGAGAAGACTCCCTTAGTAATCACTAGATTAGTACAACAATCCATCATGTTGAAACCGGAACTCGGTTGCTTGAGGAGTTCGGACCCAAGGGGGTAGCTTGCTACCTACTTCTCTCAAGCGAGAGCACCTGGCCAGCTGCTTGGAACTAAGAGACAGATCCCGAGCTGTAACGAGGAGGTCCCGCCACACACCCAAAAGATCAAAGAGAGCTCTCCCCCCCCCCCCACCAATATTGAGTTGGGCACCTAGGAGGGTCTTGAGAGCACTCGCCGACCGGAGTCAGCCTTGGGGGAGGGGAAAGCAAGAAGAAGTCCCCCCCAGGGTGCCCATGGGGGTCTATTTATAGTTTTCCAAGTTTGTCCTGCAAATAACGGAATCTCGCATTTTGGTTTTACTATACGCAGCCCAAAACGGTCTACCAACAGCGTAACTCCGCTGTTTGGAGGGGCTATTAGCAGACCTAAAGAGGTATCCTGGAGTTGGCGAGTGTCCGGTGAAGTTGGGACTCGCCACTCGCCCCGAACCTGGAACTCGCTCCTGGGGGGCTGCACTCGCCCCAGGGAGCCTGCATTTTTCCCCTGGGGGTCTGCACTCGCCCCAGGGAGCCTGCATTTTTCCCCTGGAGAGCTGCACTCGCCCCAGGGAGCCTGGAACTCGCTCTGGGGGGCTGCACTCACCCCAGGGAGCTTGGAACTCGCCTCTGGGGGGTTGCACTCGCCCCAGGGAGCCTGGAACTCGCCCCTGGGGGGTTGCACTCGCCCCCTGGAGCCTCTGGACTCTCCCCTGGAGCCTGCACTCGCCCCTGGAGCCTCTGGAATCGCTCCTGGATCCTGCACTCGCCCTTGGAGCCTCTGAATTTGCCCATGGATAGGCAAGGTCCTCTAGGCCATCCTCGTCCGTTTCTGATCTTGACGATGGTTTATACACATCATACTATTGACAACCTCATAGACATGCTCGATGGTACAATCACGAACCGGAGACCCAATCTTTAATTTCTAAACTTGCCCCCATTTGTTGTCAGAACAGATTGAAGAATCATTGATCCACTAAATAATCATCATTGCATCACCTTGGAAAAAAAAAGAGTTGGAATCCATGAACAAAAATCGCTTGATGGAGGCTCTCTTAAGAAGCACGAAGTTCAATAGTAGGAATAGATACGTAATGAAAGCGAATGCCGATAGCCAATCAGACAAGACCCCGATAATCCCTGATACCAATCTGGTACCGGCCCAACCCGACTTTCGTTCAAGGCACCATCGAAAGTTGAGTTTAACCAAGTCATCCTTTGGAGGTTTCTATAGCAAGAATGTTATGGAGAGCCGACGAATCAATCGCCCTCGAGAACCCCATTAAGGATAATGGGTCAAAATCCACTCAAGATTTCCACCTCTAATCACAAAAATTCCCTTAACCGTCGTCACACCACTTCTGACCAGCACTACAAATTGAAGTAAGGCGTCTTCAAAGATCAAAGCATTGAGAACCTTCCAAACCTCCAAATGTGTGAGCAACGACTTGGGGCAGAATTCCCAGAGAGGTCACCCAGTAGAAGATGCATGCTCTGAATAAGGCCAATTCACATAAAATGCGAACATAGGGCAATATAACTGATAGTTTTAGCAAGAAGGGAGTCTTGTTTAAGAACCAAATTCTAAATACTCAAGCCCCCAACGTATTTTGGTGCGCACACTAGATCCCAACTAACAAGTTTGTTACCCCCCCCCCCAGACTAGCACGGCCTTGCCAAAGAAGTGTCTGGATAAGTTATTCAATACTACGAATAACTCTGATAGGGAGGCATATATTGGCACAGTAGAAAACATTATTAGAGCACAAGACTGACTTGATAAGAACTAGTCGACAAGTGAAGGGGAGGTCCCCGAAGCGCCACAAGCAATTTGACATTCAACCTTCTGGATCACAAACTCGAAGGATGCGGTGCGGAGCTTCTTTCCAGCAAGAGGAATGTCGAGAAAATTTGTGTCCAAACTCGTGCAGGAAACCTGGTGGATCTCCTCAATAGACATACAGGTAGATTCAGGAATAGAGCAACAAAATCGGATATCCTACTTACAAAGGTTAACCGCATGCCCTAACATTTTGCAAAAGTCGAAGATCATCTTCTTAACCTCTAGATCATTGACCAAATCAGCTTTAGTAATAATCGGTCTTTCATTCGCAGAAAGGATGTGTGAGATGGGTCTGACACCATGAGAGCAGCGAAATCCTTCGTGAAGACCCTCCTGCTCCCTTTCCTTCAACTTATTGTCAAACATCTCATATATATAAATACATATTATATTTATGTGTGTGTGTAAATAATAAATAAACAATGTACAACAGATCATTGGTCTGGGTTCTAAACATCAGTTAAAATATGAATCTGGAGGGGTTTTCTTCAATTTACTTTTATTCAATTCCCAGCTATTCAAACATTCATTCATACAAATTGGATTTAAGATATCATGACTAAAAATAATTGCCATTTTATGCAAACAATAGTAGTTGGCGCCTTACCGAGAGTCTGAGTAGAGTCCGCTAACTTCTTTTTTCCGCCATATCTTCCAATTTCTCTTTCTTTTTGTATTTCTCTCCTTCCTTCATGTTCGAGGGCTCCCAAAATGACGAGAAAGTTCGTGTTGAATATGGGTATGGATCAATGTTAGATGATGATGATGATGTATCCAAGATATGCAAAGAATATGAAATTGTTGAAATTGTTGCATGATGATGATAGAGCTAATGTATTATGTAGTGTGAGAAGCTAACATTCTACTCGTGTTACGCCGGATTTCGACTGTGATTTCTTTTTCGTCTGGAAATCATTGAAATTTACAACCATTTTGGAATTATCCCGACACGGGTTGACTTGAACTTCATTGCGATTGTGGTCTCCTGTATTATTTACTTCGATCTCAAAAAAGTAGAACTGGAGTTTGGAGGTTTTTTTGCTGAATGTTTCTATGAAAAGACGACGACTCAATTTTATGATATTCCTACACAGTGTTGTCGATAGAGGTCAGCGTGCCGATTGTATCGGGATATATTGTATAATTTTCTGACTCACTGCAAATTATGTCAACAATACCTAGTCCAATTAATGTTTTAACGTTGAAAATATTTGTTTTTTTATACAAATTATAACCATTGCATATTAATTGCGTGATTAATGTTTGCGTTTTTATGAGACTCCTTTTATAGGAGGTAAATTTTTGAGAACACGTGCTCTTAAGTTTTTTTATCTTCTCGATCATTTGTGAATTTGCTTTGTTCATCATGTTTGTTTCATCAACTGGAAGTTTGGGAGTTTTGTGCTTCTTTAGTGTCCGCGTACATCGGAGTTCGGGGGATCTAGTTAGGTGTTGTAGTTTGGAGAAATGAGCATTTGTTGAAAACTCTGTCGGAGGGTGATGCAACTTATTTAAGGCAGTGATCACATATCTTACCCAAACTCGATTTATTGTTGATCTTTTACTATTGTATCTTTTGATTCCTTATTACTCATTTCATGTTATCTTTAAAACGAAAAAATATATATTATTTTATGTGAATATATCAATATTATTACAACTCTAATTACATTTGACATTTAACCTTAAGTTGTCATGTATATGTCACTTTGTTGTCCCCTAAATTTACAAAGTATTCATGCCTAAATTTGTGTTTAGGAAGCTATCATTGTATGTTCATGTTTATGTTGATGGATATAAATCATATGTTAGTGAAGGATGAATATATGTGCATGACTATAATCATGATATTCGCATGGGCGCGTATTAGTTTTTGTAATACCCGAACAATTATAAATGTTTATATTTTGTAAAAAAAAAAATATTATGTGAATACTCCCCGATGATGAATAAAGATGGGCTTTGTTTGGCTAGACTTGGGTTTGGCTGGTTGTACTAGATTTAACTGTGCAGGGGTTTAGACCGGCTGAACCGGTGGAGTAACCGGGTGCCTAAGTTCAGCGGTGGCCTATTCCCGTGCTTTAAGTTATCGGGTTCTGTTCATTTTTCTTCATTTCGACGGAAGGAAACCGCGGAAGCCGCTACCGCCGCTTGCTCTATCGGGCTCGATTCTTCTCCGATTTCTGTGATTCTTCTTGCGATTCAGAGGTAAGCTCCTTCCCTCAACTCCTCTTGTGTTGATTATGAAGTTGGTGTATGGATTTTAGATGGGTGCAAACCCTAGGGTTTGTGGTTTTGGTTTTCTTCACTCCCTTTTGGAATTAAAAGTTTCTGTATTGCTTACCAAACCCTAGACCCATATTTAGGAGAGATGAAGCTAGGGTTCCATTTGGAGTTTGGTTTTGTCTTGATCTCCTTGTGTATATGTGTGTGTCGGCTGTGCTGGGACAGTGCTGTGTGTATGTGTGTATGCCGGCTGGACTATTTAAATTACCTGGATGCTACAGGTTGTGTTTGGGCTGCTTGTGTTTGGGCTGCCAGTGTTGGCTGTCCGGCTATTTTTGAAGGGATTTATACTTGAGGTGAGCTGTTGTTCACAACACTTGGTGTTGTCATGGTGGCAACCCTTGCGGTTGTGTATCGAAGCAACTTGGATTTTCTATCATGGGTATTTCAACTCAGGAAAGAACAACTCCTAAATGTCGTGGTTGTAACCGTCGTAGGAGTCCGCTCGAACTATTTAAGGCGCAATCCTAAAGTAAATGATATTTTGATACTGCAGAGAATGGCATCCGGCGATATGCGCGATGTGACTCCTTCGAGTGACAAGGGCAAAGGAAAAGTTGGTGTAAGTCCTTACTACTTTCTGGTGAACTTGTTAAGCTAGTTACTTCTTGTTATTTGATATCACTGAATATATGAATGCTTCGGAGCGGTAACTTTCTGAGGGGAAAACATACACATAAATTCTATTTGTTAAGAAAATGAAATGAATCGAAAAGATAGAATTGCATTGAAATTGAGATAGCGTCGACGCATCGAAAAGCTAAGGGTCGGCCTAGTAGGGGGGAATGCTTCGGACTCCTACACCTCGTGAGAGGGGTAGAACTCTCACACCTCGTAGGAGGGGTCGAACTCCTACAGAATATGAAGAGAATCCAATTTAGGAGGCGTGGAAGCCTGCTGCGCGTGTGAGCGCCCTAAAGAGGATATTGATATGAAGGGTCGACGGACCCGGATGATTGAGATATTTGAATGACACTTAGTCTTTCGAGGAACGCATTACGAATAAATGGAAATTTGATAAGCAAATGAAATATGAATTGATATCAGAATAGAATTGTTGATTTTCACTGTTACTAGCTTAGAGACATGTTTATATATATTTATTGTTGCCGACTCTCTTGTCTACTTGCAGTGTAAAATTTCGGGTAAGGGTAAGGAATTCACTTAATTTTCAAAACTAATTGGTTCCAAATTTTCTTTTAGGAGCCGAGTACCAGCGTACTAGACCCCGCTAGGCGGGCTCATGCAGATGTAGACCGAAGACCAACTGATGACATAGCTCGTCCACGGGTTAGCTTGAGTTTTGTTTTTCCTTGTTCCATTGATAGCTAGTTAGAATGTACTACATGTAGACATTTTCGTACCTGACATTGAGATAGTATGTATATTATGTACATTAATGATATGTGATGTTATATTTTCGCTGGTACACCCATTTTTTTATATTGTTGCTTATAGTTATATGAAAAATCCTCTCAAAAAGAATGAATTAAATTGTGGCGGATTTTGGGCCGTTACAATTAAGTGGTATCAGTGGCAGGTTTTTCACAGAGCGTGTAACGCAGAGAGTACCAAAATGGAAAATAAAATCACAATGATGACAATTGCATATCAGAATATACTGAACTGTCTTATGGTTTTTCCTCAGGAACTGTTTCAAGTATATTCGAGCCGCAGAATGCGAGAGGCTCTGAATGAACCTGAGGACTCAAGAGATTCCAGGTCAGAAGAAAGTGTGAGTGGACGACAGTCTACCTCACTTCTTATCGCTGATATTGCTCAAGCCATCGCTGAGGCAATTAGATCGGTTCGGGACACCCCTCCAGTTGTGCCTCCTCATGGAGTAACCCCAGTGGTGTCAGTTGTGCCTCCTCCAGTATTTGTGGAACCGCAGCAGCCTCGCTTGCTTGATATTGATATGAGGCAATTTTTGGAATTGAAACCGCCGACTTTTCGTGGTGGTTTGTCTTCGATCGAGACAGAAGACTGGATCTTGTGGATTGAAACAATATTTGATACGATGCGGTGCCCTGCGGAGAGGAAGGTGGAGTTGGTCATTTTTCTGCTGGAAGGAGAGGCTAAGAGATGGTGGGTGAACCTAATGAAAGGGAAGTTTCAGACTCTTGGTTTGGCGAATGTGACTTGGGCAGAGTTTGTTCGCGAATTTACAAAGTGGTTTGTGCCGCGGACGGAAAAGAGACAGCTACATGAGAAGTTTTTGCAATTAGTTCAAGGAAGCCGCTCTGTACTTCAGTATGAAGCCGAATTTTCCAGCTTGGCATACTATGCAGAGTCTGCTGTGACAACCGAGGAAGCTCGTTGTTTACGGTTCCAGGAAGGGTTGCGGGATGATATCCGCGCTTCAGTGATTCCGTTTGATATTACGGAGTATGTACTACTGGTGGAGAAAGCTCGATTAGTCGAGATCGATACTGAGAAGAGGCAAAGGAGGACGGAAATGAGGAAGTGGTTTAAAGAAGGTGTTAGCCAAGAGAAATGGGGCAAAACAGGTGAAGCCCCTTGGAAGAAGAAGAAGCAACAACAGTCAGTGTCGACTGGTAGCACTCAAGTGTCCCAAACAACGGCGACCAAATGTGCCAAATGTGGCAAGATGCACAGAGGGGAATACTTGACTGGAGTCTGCTTCTACTGTCGCCAGCCGGGCCATCGTCGAAAGGATTGTCCGAAGCTGCAAAGGGATAAAAGTTTGAGGGCAGCCCCAGCCTTACCGCCTCAGAAACTGTATCATACTGGGACTTCCAGGGAAGGGGAGTCGATAGCATCGGCACCCGCTGAAGGGGCCAGAGATGAGAGGCTGATTCAGGCCCGAGCTTTCAATCTCGGTCAACAAGAGGCGAAGGCAGATGATACGGTTGTTACAGGTATGCTACTTGTGCATGATCACGTTTTGAAAGTTTTATTTGATACTGGTGTCATTCAATCGTTCATTTCACCATCTATTCTGGAATCAATTCATATACGACCATATCATATTGCTCAACCATTAAGTGTATTGTTACCGAATAATACGTTTTGATGACAAAGGAGCGAGCTGTAGTCTCACTACCTTTTAATGATAAACGAATTGAAACCGATGTTGCGGTCTTACCGTTGGTTGAGTATGATATCATCCTTGGTATGGATTTGCTATCGGATCGGGAAGCCGTTATTAACTGTAAAACGAAAGAGGTGGCGTTCAAATGCCCAGATGGAAGTCTGATGATCTATCAAGGGTTGGGCGAAGTTGCCAAAATTAGTATTTCGGTTATGAAAGCCAGGAAAATGGTACGGAAAAGCTGTGATGCCATTTTGGTAATGATTAAGGAAATGAAAGAAGAAAAGAAAGATATTACAGCTGTGCCCGTAGTACGGGACTACGTGGATGCATTCCCAGAAGAGTTACCTAGTGTGCCTCCAGCCAGAGAAGTTGAATTTGAAATTAAAGTGATCGAAGGAGCTACTCCAGTCGCAAAAACTCCTTATCGGATGACACCAAAAGAATTGGCAGAATTGAAAGTGCAATTGCAAGAATTACTTGATAAGAAATTTATCCGACCGAGTACTTCACCTTGGGGAGCTCCAGTATTATTTGTGAAAAAGAAGGAAGGATCTCTCTGTCTGTGCGTCGATTATCGCGAGCTGAACAAGTTGACAATAAAAAATAAATACCATCTGCCGCGTATTGACGATTTGTTCGATCAACTGGTTGGTCCACGTATATTTTCTAAAATTGATCTTCGATCAGGATATCACCAGCTAAGAATTCGAGAGGAGGATGTCTTCAAGATAGCATTCAGCACCAGGTATGGGCATTTTGAATTTATTGTTATGCCTTTTGGCCTAACAAATGCTCCTGCAGCTTTTATGGCCTTGATGAATCGTGTGTTTAAGGCATTCTTGGACCAGTTTGTGATTGTTTTTATTGATGATATATTGATCTATTCAAAACGCAGGAAGAGCATGTCCAACACCTGCGTCAAGTCTTACACACATTGAGGAAACAACAGTTGTATGTCAAGTTCTCAAAATGTGTGTTTTGGCTGACTGAGGTGGCCTTTCTAGGTCATGTAATTAATGCAGAAGGGTTGGCTGTCGATCCTGCTAAAATTGAAGCAATCCTCAACTGGACCCGACCGAAATCTGTGACTGAGGTACGAAGCTTTTTAGGCTTAGCTGGCTATTATCGGAAATTTGTCAAGAACTTCTCGAAGCTAGCACTACCCTTGACACAATTGACACGGAAGAACGTAGTGTTTACGTGGGGAGATGATTGTCAGCAAGCGTTCGAAGCGTTAAAGGAAAGATTAACAACAGCGCCAGTGTTGGTGATGTCTGAAGGCTCCGATGGTTTTCAAATATATAGTGATGCGTCCTATAAAGGATTGGGTTGCGTGTTAATGCAGCATAGAAAGCTGATTGTGTTTGCTTCCTGACAGTTAAAGGTTGTCGAAAAGAATTATCCGACACATGATTTGGAATAAGCTGTTGTTATGTTTGCATTAAAAATTTGGCGCCACTACCTGTATGGTATTCGATGCGCGATCTTCACATATCATAAAAGTTTGAAATATATCTTTGATCAGCGGGAAATTAATTTACTCCAACGAAGATGGCTAGAATTTATTAAAGATTATGATCTGGATATTCAATACCGTCCAGGTAAGGCAAATGTGGTCGCAGATGCCTTAAGCAGGAAAAATATTGTCACGATGTCTGTGACACCGCGATATAATAAGAATCTTTTTTTATATACTTCAGGATATAGGAGTATGCGCGATATCTACGCCTGAAGAAAAGCAAGCACAACTATGCCAGATGCGGATTCAATATTCGCTTAAAGAGAGAATCCAGAAAGCGATACCTCAAGACCCCTTCTTGAGGGGAATATTTGAGAAATTGCGGAAAGGAGAAGTGAGTGTCTTTGTTGAAAAGGATGCACTATTGTTCTTGAATGACAGAATATGTATCTCAGATGCTGATAGCCTGCGGAAGGATATCCTGTATGAGGCGCATAATACGCCATATTCAATTCACCCTGGTCGGACTAAGATGTACCATGATTTGAAACAGGACTTCTGGTGGCCTCATATGAAAAATGATATCATTCAGTATATTGTCTGGTGTCATATTTGTCAGGTAGTGAAAGCAGAACATCAGAAACCTGCTGGGTATCTTCGATCTCTACCCATTCCGGAATGGAAATGGGATGATGTTGCGATGGATTTTGTGTTTGGCATGACTCGCAGTAAAGCCGGGAATGATGGAATTTGGGACATCATTGACCAATTAATAAAGAGCGCACATTTTACACCGATCAAGCAAAGCGGGCCGACGGAAAATTTGGTGGAACTCTATGTAAATGTAATTGTGAGATTACATGGTATTCCACGTACGATCGTATCAGATCGTGATGGACGGTTTACATCTGAGTTGTGGCGGCGGGTGCACCATAAATTGGGAACAAGATTTTTGTTCAATACTGCTTTTCATCCGCAAACAGATGGTCAGTCCGAATGGACCATCCAAATGTTCGAGGACCTATTACGAATGGTGGTTTTGGACTTGAAAGACTCTTGGGAGAAATATTTATTGTTAGCTGAATTCGCTTATAATAATAGCTATCAATCAACGATCCAAATGACCCCATTCAAAACTCTATATGGGAGGCGGTGTAGAACTCCTTTGAGCTGGGCAGAGGATGGAGAAAAGAAATTGTTCCCGCAGAAGAGGACAGAAAAGATTGAAGAGAAAGTTCGTATCATTCATCAAAGAATGAAAATCGCAAAGGATCGTCAACAGAAATATTATAATGCCCGACATCGTCTGGTGGAATTTGCGGTGGGCGATCAGGTGTGTTTGAAGATTAAACCGTTCAAAGGGATTTCCGATTGCGACGGATTGGAAAATTAAGTTCGAGGTATGTTGGTCCCTTTCCTGTGATTGAACGACTTGGCAAAGTAGCGTATCGCCTAGCTCTGCCTCCTGAATTACAGAGGTTGCATGATGTTTTTCATATATCCGCACTCAGACGATATATTCCGAACCTAGATTTGATGATATCTACCAGTGATGTGCAGATAGAAGTTGATTTGTCAAGTCCGACAACACCTTACCAGATTGTTGATCGGCAAAGCAAAAAATCTTCGGAATCGACATGTGAACTTTGTCAAAGTCTGGTGGACCGGCCACCCTGCCAAAGATGCTACTTGGGAATGAGAGGATTTAATGTTGAAAATTTTTCCCTCTTTCTTTGGGAATCGCGAAGATGCGTGATTTTCGAGGGCGAAAATTCTGATAGGAGGGGAGAGTTTGTAATACCCGAACAATTATAAATGTTTATATTTTGTAAAAAAATTATTATTATGTGAATACTCCCCGATGATGAATAAAGATGGGCTTTGTTTGGCTAGACTTGGGTTTGGCTGGTTGTACTAGATTTAACTGTGCGGGGGTTTAGACCGGCTGAACCGGTGGAGTAACCGGGTGCCTAAGTTCAGCGGTGGCCTATTCCCGTGCTTTAAGTTATCGGGTTCTGTTCATTTTTCTTCATTTCGACGGAAGGAAACCGTGGAAGCCGTTACCGCCGCTTGCTCTATCGGGCTCGATTCTTCTCCGATTTCTGTGATTCTTCTTGCAATTCAGAGGTAAGCTCCTTCCCTCAACTCCTCTTGTGTTGATTATGAAGTTGGTGTATGGATTTTAGATGGGTGCAAACCCTAGGGTTTGGGGTTTTGGTTTTCTTCACTCCCTTTTGGAATTAAAAGTTTCTGTATTGCTTACCAAACCCTAGACCCATATTTAGGAGAGATGAAGCTAGGGTTCCATTTGGAGTTTGGTTTTGTCTTGATCTCCTTGTGTATATGTGTGTGTCGTCTGTGCTGGGACAGTGCTGTGTGTATGTGTGTATGCCGGCTGGACTATTTAAATTACCTGGATGCTACAGGTTGTGTTTGGGCTGCTTGTGTTTGGGCTGCTAGTGTTGGTTGTCCGGCTATTTTTGAAGGGATTTATACTTGAGGTGAGCTGATGTTCACAACACTTGGTGTTGCCATGGTGGCAACCCTTGCGGTTGTGTATCGAAGCAACTTGGATTTTCTATCGTGGGTATTTCAACTCGGGAAAGAACAACTCCTAGATGTCGTGGTTGTAACCGTCGTAGGAGTCCGCTCGAACTATTTAAGGCGCAATCCTAAAGTAAATGATATTTTGATACTGCAGAGAATGACGTCCGGCGATAGGCGCGATGTGACTCCTTCGAGGGACAAGGGCAAAGGAAAAGTTGGTGTGAGTCCTTACTACTTTCTGGTGAACTTGTTAAGCTAGTTACTTCTTGTTATTTGATATCACTGAATATATGAATCGCCGAAAACGCTAACTTGGCTTAGCGAGCGATAACTTTCTGAGGGGAAAACTTACACATAAATCCTATTTGTTAAGAAAATGAAATGAATCGAAAAGATAGAATTGCATTGAAATTGAGATAGCGTCGACGCATCGAAAAGCTAAGGGTCGGCCTAGTATGGGGGGAATGCTTCAGACTCCTACACCTCGTGAGAGGGGTAGAACTCTCACACCTCGTAGGAGGGGTCGAACTCCTACAGAATATGAAGAGAATCCAATTTAGGAGGCGTGGAAGTCTGCTGTGCGTGTGAGCGCGCTAAAGCGGATATTGATATGAAGGGTCGACGGACCCGGATGATTGAGATATTTGAATGACCATTAGTCTTTCGAGGAACGCATTACGAATAAATGAAAATTTGATAAGCAAATGAAATATGAATTGATATCAGAATAGAATTGTTGATTTTCCATGTTACTAGCTTAGAGACATGTTTATATATATTTATTGTTGCTGACTCTCTTGTCTACTTGCAGTGTAAAGTTTTGGGTAAGAGTAAGGAATTCACTTAGTTTTCAAAACTAATTGGTTCCAAATTTTATTTTAGGAGCCGAGTACCAGGGTACTAGACCCCGCTCGGCGGGCTCATGCAGATGTAGATCGAAGACCAACTAATGACATAACTCGTCCACGGGTTAGCTTGAGTTTTGTTTTTCCTTGTACCATTGATAGCTAGTTAGAATGTACTACATGTAGACATTTTTGTACTTGTCATTGAGATAGTGTGTATATTCTGTACATTAATGATATGTGATGTTATATTTTTGCTGGTACACCCCTTTTCTTATACTGTTGTGTATAGTTATATGAAAAATCCTCTCAAAAAGAATGAATTAAATTGTGCCGGATTTTGGGCCGTTACAGTTTTCCCGTGCATTTTTGATATATTGCCATCTTGTTGAGCCAATCCTCGCCTATGTGGATTTTTTGTTTGGATTGATGTCCTCTGAATGATACGCGTGACTCGAATTTTATGGTTCCTTGGCGGAATCACAATGTATATGTGTTCCTTGGAAATCTTTGGATGTGAACCGTCTAAGTTATATGATGTTATGAATGCAAAATTATCGTTGTGTGTTTCGTCATTTGCATGTTTATGAAAAGATCTCTAGTCTGTTTGGCATGGCGGTGGCGGTCGTGAAAGGAGTGGTTATGAACGTCTGACCTCACTTAAGGTACTGTCATTCGTGAAAGCCCGACCTCACTTAAGGTTTAATGTTCAAAATTAGTTCTTTTTTCCTTGGTGACGATCATAATAATTATCATGTCAAACACATTATATGACGGTGGTGATTTTGTCCAAACTCACCAGAGCAAAAATGTTGCGTCAAATGGACCATTCATCTCTTGATTTGATTATTCGAGTTTACGATTACTACTTTTACGGGGATTTGCGTAACAACATATTGTTTGGTTATTTTTATCGATAAAATATTTAAATTAGTCTCTCAATTTTTATTGGTAAATTTTTATTTTTCTCATATTGATCACAATACTTTAAACAAGTTTGAAATAAGATCTTAGATTAATTTTTGTAAAGTTTTTAAGGGTTTCAGATTATGTGGCATCCCTAAGGCGATGATGCGATGCTAACATGGATATTTTGTGCCTAATTATAACTGAAATGTTATATTTGATATAAAATAAATAAACATTAAATATTTTTTTTTATTTTTATAATAAAAGATAATAGAGGATATAGCACATTGAAAATACCCAAAAGTGGCCATAAGATCATTGTAGATAATACAAAGAATAGCATAGCAATTAAAGTGTTTTGTATAATACAAAGACTAGCCCAGTCATATATATAAAATCAATTTCAGAAATGTATATATATGCGCCGTTTGGCACTGCGGGGGCGGGGACGGTGGCGGTCATGAACACTGTTTGTGTGAACAGGTGTTTGGTGTTCCTGAACGCCTGACCGGATGTAAGGACCTCTATCCCCTTTATGTTCGAGCAGGCAGCCCGGTGCACAAAGGCATCCTCGCACAGTGAGGGTCTAGGGAAGGGTCTCATCACAAGTGTGAAATGCAGGTAAACATTACCAAGCAATTTTGTAAGAGATTGCTTACATGACTCAAACTCGTGACCTCAAGGTCACACCCCAACCGGTGTGTCAAGGCTCCCCTTCCATCCCCGTTATGTTCAAAACTATTTTTATGCAAAACATATATTACATGATGGTGATATTTTTGTCCAAACTCGCTCGAGCAAAAAAATCATGTCAAACGAAGACATGCACGGTTAACACATCATCCGTGTTTTTTGAAAACACACCGAAAAAGGGAAAAAATGCTCAAACAAATGTTAACCAAGTGAAAATTTGCTCGATACGGCGGTGGAGGTCGTGAACATTGTGGTTATGAACAGTCATTCACGAATGTCCACTCACTTAAGAAACTTCACGCACTTTTAAAAGTGTTTTTGAAGTGAGGCTCCTCTGTTCGGTTAGAATTAGACATAAAACAGTGTAGTGAGGAATGTAAGTGGTTTCAAAGAGATCGAGGTTGTATAAACATGCAAAAATTATCGCTTTTTGAATTAACTCAACCTAGGAAGAAAAAAAAGCTCGAACAAAAGCTGACCAAGTGAAAATTAGGCTCTGTTTAACACGGCGGTGGAGGTCGTGCACGGAGTAGTTATGAATCGTCATTCGTGAATGTCCTCTCACTTAAGGAACTTCATCCACATTTAAAACAATGTTATGAATCGTCGTTCGTCGTTCGTGCACGGAGTAGTTAGACTTGCAAAAACATTGTTTGCTCTTTTTGAAAAAAAAAACTCAACCGAGAACAAAACATGCGAACAAGTGTTGCCCAAGTGAAAACTAGTCTCCGTTTGATGTGAAGGCGACGGCGCGGTGGCCTGGGCACACTCAAAAAACTTCATGGGTGATGTTATAATGTTATATGCAGATCATTTTTGATTATGTGAAGTTCAAAAATAAATGCAAGTCAAACAAAAAAATCATAGGAAATTGTAAACATGTATATAAGCCTAGACCTACACATAACTTTTATAAAATAATGTGACCTGCACATAATCAAAGTCGTCCTACATATAATTATTGTCAACTTCATCCACTTTCACGTTCAAAATTAGCTTTTTTTCCTTAGTGACGGTGAGTTGTTGGACCGTCGTTTCAAATGTAAGACACGTGTAACTAATCTATATAAGTTTGGACTTCACGCATATCCAAAATAGAGGGGAAGTTATTAGGTCCGGGTAAGGGGGACCAAGAACGATAGTGTTCCATCATAAAACACGCTTTTAATGTCCTTTAGATTTTGTTGAGGGTCTTTCAACGTGCTTGTAGACCGGTAGAAACAAACCGTCTTATAGCTTGAGGGTGGGTCGAGAACACAAATAGTCATAGAGAATTCTGACAGCTGACAATGAGATTTTTAACGTGAGAATCTTGAAAATTGTGAAAAATCATGAAGTCGGATCAATGACGACCAAATTGCACTATTTTTTTTAGTGTTGCAAGTGGTCTATATAAGAGTGTGGATGCATTGTAACTTGATTTAATGATGGAGAATTCTTTAATTAAAAGAAATATATAAAAGGAGAGAATTTCTTGCAAATCTATATTTGCAACAAAAATTAATTTGTAAAATAGTTTTAAAAAAACACACCTTCTTTACGAGTTATGACTATATTTTTAAATATTTTTTATTTTAAAACATATATATTTGAGTATTTAAAATGATCATTAAAATATATAGATTAATATTTCATTAATTAGTTATTTAAAAAATAAAAAATTAACAAATAAATTCATTTTTTCAAAAAAAATAGTTAAATCGCGCACCATCCTCCCTCCGTGCATTGAAATTTTTTCCATAAAATGATGGGATTAATGAAGCCGTCAGATAAGCCAGTAATAAATTCAAAACACAAGCTATATGACTGTGAAATAAATACAATCTATATCACTCCAAATAAAGCGGATCGTATTCCAAGGAAGGAGGAAGTTCAAAACACAAGCTTTCTTCTTAGAAAAATTATATTCGGAGTGCTACTCGGTGGCAAGAGCTGTCAACCTTCGGAGATCGATCGTAAAAGAGAAGTCCGCATCACCTTATGGAACGTTCCGTTAGACGAAAACATGCCTACTGGGACTTGATATGGAGATGGTCGATGACGTGGAGAGGCAGTGAGGAGGTAAACCCAACTAACCTGACTTGATTTTTAGAGGTCACACATTCGACCGTCACAGATTCGAGGAATTCATCAATTGTCTAGCTCAATGGATCTCATCGAGCTAGACATTAGTCTCGAAGATAACCGTAATAGGCTCAACCCCTAACGGTGAATCTCAATACATGGTGCATGCCGCAAACATTGGTGCGCATAAAAACAACAAAAACCTTCAATATTCCCCCAACTACCCGCATCGGCGCATAACTAGTCCAGTCAATTGTGGTTTCAATGGTAAGAAAACTAAAGGGGCTATATGCATATGATAATCATCATTAATTCATGTCCCAAATAAGGTTACACTAAAGAATTTTCCATTTTGAATGTTTCACTGGAAAGAGAGCTTTGGTGCACCGATTTGAGGTCACGGGCTCAAGTCCTGAAATTAGGCTCTTGCAAAAATGTGTGATAAGATTTGCTTACATTTCACCTTTGTGATAGGACCCTTCCCCAATCCCTCATTGCGGGAATGCCTTTGTCTACCGGGCTGCCCTTTGAGTGTTTCACTGATTAGATACTGAAAGCTGAACTAATATATCAAATTTTATCTAGCTTGAATACAAGATATTGATAACAGTAACACACATCACAAAAATGTAGTATACCACATCAAAACTGTACATGCTACTATAAATCTAATGCTGCATCAAATTAGAAAGGTGAAAAAAATCTGATTTTTTTGAAAGAAATATGAACATCAGGATAAAAGTGCCCTAGATTGAAGTAACAGCTTCAGCCCTCCACAGATAGCACCAGCTTGATCAGACATCAGTCTTCATCATCAGATTGTGCTGCAGTCATATCCCTTATGGACAGCTTGCTGGAAAGCTCTGGCATTCCACCTGATAATCAAACAAACATTCATACATCAGGCCTCATATTTTTGTCTTTATTTTATTATGCGAAAAAACAAATCATGGCATTATAATCTCATTGGTCATAATCAAATAGCACATTCGCTAAAACTGACGTTTTGGAGAAGTGACGACTTTTAGCCTTTTAGGGTCCGTTAACTAATGACAATTTAACCTTATGTTCATGACCGCCGCCACAGGGCCAAATGGAGCAACGGCGTTTTTGTTCCGGTGAGATTGGATAAAAACATCACTGTCATAGAATGCATGTTTGGCATGAGAACGGTTACGACCACCACCAAGAAAATAAAACTAGTTTTGAATATAAAAGTGGATGAAGATCCTTGGATCATATGATCCTACGATCCAGATGTTGTAAATCGATTCTGATTTTGTAAAGCGATCCTCGATTCGACCCGACTATCTGATCCATCCTACCTCAAAATGATCTTATCTAGGATCTCGATCCTGACAACCTTGCCAAATGAAGCCTAAGATATAGGGTTTTAAATCTTTATTTCATGAACAAAGGTCCATAACTACGGCGTTCATGACCATCACCTTTGTGCCAAATGAAGCATAAGATATAGGGTTCTAAATCTTTTTCCACGTTTCTATGCACCCTGCTTCCATGGCTGTGCTCAGCACGTATGGGTGGATGGATGAATATTTAACAACTTAGTGTTGAGGTCAACCAGTGTCCCGGAGCACACGAGTACAGAAACTAACACTACCCTGTTTGGGAAAGTAATGGTGTTTGAGCAATGAGCCAATGACAACTCAAAATTGTGATAATAAACGCAGGAATGACAGTTTACCTACGTTTTAGGGTTTGTTTGTTTGCGCATTTTTGCTCCATTTCGCTGGGATAAAAATGTCACCGCTCAAATAAATCATTTGATAAAGCTTTCATTCTCACCGCCACCACTCAAAAACATCATTTTTCCCCTTAAGTAAGACCGCATCCCCCTTTGTTCATCTCTCACCGCTCTCATTCCCATTGCTCTTCCTCTTTTCCATTTCTCAACGCTCCCATTCACATTGCTTTCATTCACACTGCTCCCATTTACATTGCTCTCATTCTCACTGCTCCCATTTACATTGCTCTCATTCTCACTGCTCCCATTTACATTGCTCTCATTCTCACTGCTTCCATTTACATTGCTCTCATTCTCACTGCTTCCATTTACATTGCTCTCATTCTCACTGCTTCCATTTACATTGCTCTCATTCTCACTGCTTGCTCCGACAAACAGACACTTAAACTATTTTGTTAGTTTTTTACCTAAATTTTGCTTTTTGGGTGTTCAGAACCACTAAAGCCCAACCACACATGAATGACGGTGGCAGTATTTTGGCCTAAAATCTTATTTTGGGAAAATAGCACTTGTGACCACACCTACACAAAGGCTGCCTACATTCACAACAGCCACCACTCTCCCACGGCTCTCTCAAACAGAAAGTCGGACGGCTGAAAATGAAAGTCTGACGGCCGAGATTGAAAGTCTGACGGCCGAGATTGAAAGTAGGACGGCCGAGATTCCGGCGAGCACCTTAAATTAGGTGAAACGCGCCAAAAAGTTTTTCCTCTCCCACGGCTCTCTCAAATAGGACCAAACCTACTACCCCTCACCACTCTATCCACTGAGATTGAAGCATTAAACAATGGCTACATCTGGCTACACTGGTAAAAAAAGTAAGGTTTCGTTTGGCGCGGCGTTTTCGCCGGCTGTTTGGGGCGAACGCCGCTGGACGGCGAGTAAACAAACGCCTTCCAGCGTTTGCTCCATTTCCTCCCGCCGCGCCCTGAAAAACGGAGCAGTTTGCTCCATTTTGATCCCGAGCTCCCCACCCCTAGTTCGAATGCTGCGGGAGGAACCGCCGGATGGGCCCGCCACCGCTGTGCCAAATAAAGCCTAAGTAAACATGGGCTTCTTCATCTTCATATATGCTATTCATCAACTCTCTTCATAATCAACAAAATAGGAGCAACATGTAAATTCAAGATCAGGAACCAATCTTAAACACAAAATTTCGATAATTGTTGATCAGTATTCTTCAACTGACAGAGCTACAAATGGCATACCAAAAAGATCTTTTCATACTACCATCAGAAACAGGTGATCTCTCTTTTCATGGAAGCTTCAAAGCGATGAAATGAATCAAAGCAGAAATAATCACACGGCAAAAAAAAACAGCAGAGACGGCAATGACAGAAGAGAAAGCGAAATCAACGAACTAGATGAAGCCCTTACCGTCCAAAAAGAAGGAAGAACTCGGCCATTCACGGCCGGAGGTGCGACGGCGGCGGAACTCCTCGGTGAGCGGATTATCGGAGCGGTCGACTAGATCCACCTCGCCCAGGCCCTGGGATCCAGGGGGGACCCAGTAGGAAGCGCCGGGGGCGAAGGGGAGCCATCCGGGGGCCGCCTTCTTAATGACATAACTCTGGATCGCTTCCTCTAGCCTCCGGATACTGAGGACCTCAACCTCGACGGTGCTTCCGTCAGCCACAGCTCCCAAGTCCACCTCCACCAACTGCCCCGCCTCCGGCCTTCCGGATCGCAGACGGACGCCGATGAGCTTCAACGGCGGGGGCCGCGAAATGATGCCGGATAAGGATAGGTCACGGACGACGACTCGGGATCCCCGGATTAGGGTTTGAGATAAGGATCGCGCCATGAGAGAGAGAGAGAGAGAGAGAGAGAGAGAGAGAAAGAGATAGAGAGAGAACAAGGTGAGGAAGGCAGCTATCTATAGCGGTGGGGATAGACCGACGACGGAGACTGGAGACTGGCGGGGTTGATCGGCGGCGGAAACTGGGGGCTACATAGCCCACGGGAAGGGAACTTATCTCGGTAAACCGATGTGTCGTAATGCCCAAGGCACTTCATCAAAACTATCGGTCTTCTAGGGTTGCAAATTTGGCCGGGCCTGGTTGCTAGGCCTGTGTCAGTTTGGGCCCGGGCCCAATTAGGCCCGAATCTGATTGGATCAGGGCTGCTGTCTGGCCCATGCCCGCTTGAAAGCTCAAATATTGGGCACTGCCCGGCATTAAAAATGTTGGACATGTGGTCGCCTAGCAATCAAATGATGAGCGGACACCCCATCATTCAAAATTTTAAATACTCGGCGTGACCGTCTAGCATTAAATGTTGGACGGACATCGCTACATTCAAATACTCTATGTGGCCGCCCAACATTAAATGTTGGGTGAACAGCCCAGCGTTCAAATGCTTGACAGATAGCCAAGCAATCCTACTATCATTATTGGCAGCAAGCCTTTTGGGGACCTGCTTGGGCCCAGTCTTGTGGGCTTAGGTAGGACCTCTTTTATTAGTATGGGTTAGGCCCAATTTGAGCAGGGTCCGGTAGCAAAAAAGTTTTGGCCCGAGGGCCTGAGCCTGAGAAATCTTTTTTGCACGTCTAGTCAATTTTAGTGAATCAGAATTCCTTTTTTATATATGATGAGGTGCCTCCTAGGAGCGCTAGCCGCACCCCAAGCATGGGGTTCGAATGACCAATAGTCTGTCTGCGCCGCAAACGCCCACGGTGTAACCGCCTAGCACGTAACCACCCAGGGCTTGGCCGCCTGGCCTCCATCGGTGGCCCGAGAGAGGGTGTGACCTCCTCGTTGCCCAAACAAGGCGGCAGCCTCGCATCCCGACTTCGTCTGAGTCCCGCCAAGGGCAGGGCCGCCATAAATTGGGCGGCCCCCTGGCTGGCCGATTAGGGCGACCCGTTAGCTGCCCTGTGCAGGCGGCGGTTCCGCCCCATTTGGAGTAGGGCCGCCCGATCGGGGCGACCTACTCGCCACCGCAAGAGGGCGGTGGTTCCGCCCCAATTATCAGCTTTGAATGGAGCATTCCTATTCGTCCATCTGGTAGTTATCGGGGGAAATTATCGGCTTGCTCCTCTCAGAATCTATAAATAGACTCATTTCCTCCTTCATTTGGATCTAGCTTCTCGGACCGGAAAATCCTCTTTGTATTTTCTCTCAACTCCTACGAATTCTCTCTCTTCCAACGTGCGCACTCTCCTTCGTGCACACATTCTTGCTTGTGTGTGTTCCATCTTGCGTGTGCCCCTCCTCCAATGTTCGTATGCTCCTTTGTGCACTTGTTCCTCCTTGTGTGAGCTCCCTCTTGCGCGTGGCCCTCCTCGAACGTGTGCGCTCCTTTGTGCGACTGTTCCTCCTTGTGTGCGCTCCTTCTTGTGCGCGCCCCTCCTCCAACGTGTGCATGATCCTTCGTGTGCTTGTTCATCCTTGTGTGCTGTTGGAACTAGCTTTCTGGTCCCTCCTAAAGTTCGAAACAGGATGCAGCCCACACGTACTGTTCTTGAACTATCCTCCTGACGAGAGTCGGAGACCTGAAAATAGACCGAGGGGTCTCAGCTCGGAGGTCCCACCTCTTTCCCGGAAGAACTAAAGATCTTCCCCTCCCTAGCCAATGTTGAGCTAGGTGCCTGTGAGGAAGACAGTGAAAAGGTTCAACAACCATCTCAGGCACCTTATCGGTCTATTTATAGGCCTCTGAATCTGATCTGCAAATATCACTTCCGAACTAACCTGAAATGACCAAAACACCCTGGGCTGGGTCTGCCAACAACCAAACTTCGCTGTTCTGGAGAGCTATACGCAGACCTCCCGGGGTAGAAATGTAAAATTACCTGGGGCACAAAGTTAAAATCCCCCTTGGGGATAAAAAGGTAAAGACATCTCCTCTCCCATGTGGCGAGTGGGGAAGAGACTAACGGGTGAGACGACCATCTCTGTCCGTCTCGCCGGCATCTCGCCCTATAGGTCATCTCGCCTCCTAGAGCCATCTCGCACTACCTGGGCGTCTCGCCTACCTCAGAGAATCCCCCATCACGCCTCCTGCAGGTGGGCCTCCTGGTCTTACTCGTCTGTCTACTTCATCTCGCCAGTCCCCCCTTCCCGCTAATTGAACCACCTCTCGCGAGCCCAAGGTTGTACACAATCTCCACTCTTTTCGAGGTTGCCCTAACCTCGGAAAGATAAGTCCAACCGAGGCTCGCGACGCTGGGATTCACTTATGAGAATCTTTGGTGCCCCCCCCCCCCACCATGGGGCCTATAAATATGAGATCACAGCTTTCTTTAGGGTGCCCCTTTCTCCTCTCCTTCATTTCCTCGACCTTCAGCATGTATCACAGCCAGAGTTTTCGTGAGCGCCTCGCGATGGTGCGAAAGTGAAATAAAGCCAACATGGCCGCCATGTTCCCGGATCTGGGGCGTACTCCTCCCCCAGTCCCTCCGTCCTCTCGCCTGAAGAAGATGAAGGCCGCCTGCCCTCCCCTCTCGGCGGGTGCGACCTCCTCCACCCCTTTGACAACAGATAATCTTCCTGCATTTCCCGGGGAGAGACGGGTAATTCCTCATTATTTTCTCTCCTCTTTCGTCCCGCCCGCTGATCACACTTTTTTAGGGAAACTTGGTTGATTCTCCTGTGCCCGCCAATCCTTCTGACGATATCAACCAAACCCATCAGCGCACCGACTCGCTCGAGGCATCCGGAAAGAAGACCTCTCGCGGGTTGTGGGGAACCCTCGCATCCCAAGTAAGAACTTACCCTTCCCTCTTTTCCTCCAATTCGCCTTCTTTTACCCAACCCATGCGAGCTCATCCTTGTTTACGATTTCTCGCTCTCTGTGCAAGCATCCAATTTGATTCTGACACTGAAGACGCTCCCGCGTCTCCTCCCCTCTCGCCTCTTCCACGCCCTAACGAGATCGAGGACTACTTGGGCGATCCCATGGATACCCTGGAGCTGAAGCGGAGGACGGCTAGGATGTTCCGCAAATACACACATATAATCCGCGAGATGGAGCTGGAGAAGCAGGCCTCTGACCGGCACATGGACTGGCTGGAAACAGAGTGCCACCGCCTTTCTGTCGAGATGGAAGCCGATGGCGCAATGGATGGGACAGACCCCCAAGCCATCCTAAACGAGACGGATGAACACCTCTGTCTCGCGCGCCGCGGCGTGGTCGCCGCTCGCGCTTTTCATCTTCCTGGCCGCCCTCCCTTTGCGGGAGGTCAAGATGGCCGCTGGAAATGGGTCAGGAATTTGTGGAAAAGGATCGTCTGCTGCAGGCGATGTGGGACTAACCCTAACCACAGGACCGCGGGGATATTCCGCCACACAAGGGGGGCCCACCAGGATCAACACCCAGACCTGGAACGCGATGGGGAAAGCCCAAACATGCGGTCTCACACACACGTGTCCTGCTGGCTAATATAATCTCAACACACCCCCGCAGCAGGACAACCTCCCTCTGATACCATGTAGAAACCACCCGTCACCACACATCTTCCCAAAACCCCGAGGTGATGGTAAGGGGGGACGGGGGTACATGAACACAAAGGATCGCCCGCTGCAGGCGATGTGGGACTAACCCCAACCACAGGACCGCGGGGATATTCCACCACACAAGGGGGCCCACCGGGGTCAACACCCAGACCTGGAACGCGATGGGGAAAGCCCAAACATGCGGTCCCACACACACGTGTCATGCTGGCTAATATAATCTCAACACACCCCCGCAGCAGGACAACCTCGCTTTGATACCATGTGGAAACCACCCGTCACCACACATCTTCCCAAAACCCCGAGGTAGTGGTAAGGGGGGACGGGGGTACATAAACACAAAGGATCGTCTGCTGCAGGCGATGTGGGACTAACCCCAACCACAGGACCGCGGGGATATTCCGCCACACAAGGGGGGCTCACCGGGGTCAACACCCAGACCTGGAACGCGATGGGGAAAGCCCAAACATGGGGTCTCACACACACGTGTCCTGCTGGCTAATATAATCTCAACAGAATTAAGCTGTCGCGGTCCCGTCTCGCCTTCTACAGGCCACCCTGTATTATTATTGTCATTTTAATTATGTTTAACTATTGTTGTGTTGTATAAAATTTCTCTGGACGGGATGCTCCCTCCACGCGGGATGAAAAATTTCATCATTATGGTGTTTGTGTCTGTCATGTCATGCTAGGTTTTTCATCATTACTGTGATTAGCTCCTTTTTTCAATTAATTAGTTCGTAATGATAGCTTTGACTTCGAAAAAGTCGTCGCGGCGCTTTCGCCCCTTGGGTTCTAGAGAGAGAGAGGCGAAGCGTCGGGCTGTCTCTTCATTTCCCGCCGCTTGATTTTCCCGCTCGATCTCCTCTATCCTTCATTCATTATAAATATCTCTTAAATCCAGATATATCCCCTACTTCTGTTACTATTCTTGGCTGTTTTTGCGGTCAGAGCTTCTGCCTACCCTTCTTCTTCTACACACTTCTTGCGTCCCGCCCTCCCTCTAAATCGCTCTCTTCCCCTATTTCCGCCTTCTCGCCTGTTATGGGAAAGAAGAAGGTGGAAGAAGGTGAGGGCCGCAATCGCCGCGGAAAGCGATTTGTGGATCACGATTTTCCTCTCGGCAGACTGCCAGAGGAAGAATATACTTGCTTCGCCAGCGAGTTCCTTGCTGACAGATACTTGTCTCGCCCACCCAAAGTTGGTGAATGCATCAATACTTTCTACCCCAATGAACTGGCCTTCCCCGTCTCGCACTTCGAGGCGGGGCTGCGACTTCTCCTTTGGCCAGAGGTCAAATTAGTCCTCAAGTACTTCGGGGTTGTCCCCGCCCAATTCAACATCAACGCTATCTCTATGCTGATTGCTTTCGCCTGCTACCTGCGGCGAGAACGCATCGAATTCAGCTTGACCGCCTTTCGCAAGTTGTTCGTCTATCACGCGAAAGATGATGGCGTTTCTTACTTCACAGGCCAAGGACTAAAGGTGTGCAAGACACCGAATAAAAATCATCACTGGCTGACTCGCATTGTCTTCATTCGCAAGGATTTGGGAGGCATTCCTCTCGCCCCAGTGTCTCCTGTTGAATGCTACTATGAAACCCCCAAGGTTGGGGGTGCCGAGAAGGATCTCTGCGACTTCTTCGCAGGGAAAAATTTCGAGGTCAATTACCTCAGGCGAGACCTCGACTCGCTTCCAGCTGTCTTCCCCGGCAAAGGTATACTCCCATTCCCCCCCTAGCATTGTAAATTTTTGTTCTCTGCTGACTGTCAACATGTCTAGGGGAGAGAACCATCCCTGTTCATCCTCCTTACCAGAGTAACAGGGGTCTCGCCTTAGCGAGTATGGCGGCGGAGGCCGCGAGGGATACGCTGACCCCCACCCTAAAGAAAAGGCCCGGGGACGAGGGCAATTCCCGGCACAGCCCCAAGAAGAAGGCGAAGAAAGCGGTGTCTTTCAAAAAGGAGAAAAAGTCTGTCAAAGAAAGGAATGAGCTATCGGGATCTCTGTCCCCCATCTCTTTGGGGTCTCCCTTACCTCCCCAACTACCTGTCTCGCCTACCCGCGAGACGGTCTTGTCAGAGCCAGCTGTCACCACCAATGTTCAGACTGTTGAGTTCCCTTTCGGCGAGGCTGGCTCCTCCAGCCGCCCGGCTTCCGCCTCGCACCCCAATTATAACACAGGGCCTGTGACGGATGATACTGCCGGCGAGCCGGTGCTCCTCTGGGATAAGGACGCTAACCGCGTGTCGGTGTCCACTCTCCTTCCCTCCTGGAAAGAGCAGGATCCCCCCACCAGTCACGCCTTCTCCCTAGGGTTCGGGCTATATGGTGGCCTTGGCTCTGAGCCCGCGGACAATGAGACGTCGCGAGATCTCATTTTGAAGAGCGCCCACTCTCAATTTCACTGCATGAAACTCGCGCACCGGGTCTCGCGCCGCCTGGTCTTCAACAATAGGAAATGGAAGGAAGCGGAAGCTGGTCTCGCCGCGGAACGGGAGAAGTCCATCGACCTGGAGAAGCGGTTGGTCGTTGCCGACAACCTCCTCGCGCGGAGTCAGGGCGGTGTGGTAAGCTTTCTTACCGCCGCTTTGCTAGCCCTACTCGCCGCTCTTTATAGTCCATTCATTAAAACTTCTTGCAGGATGCCGAGACTGCCGACCGGATGCGCTCGCGTATTGAGGAGTTGGAGGGAGAGAACAAGGAATTAAAAGATGAAAACATCCGCCTTCGGAACAGCGCGGCGCCCCCCGCAGACCAATTTCCCGTCCCTTCTTGCTACTCTGTGGACGAGGTGGATGCCCTCTGCCGAGATTCCAATATCAAGACAGCGGAGCTTGTTCTCAAAATGATGAAGGAGCTGGGGGTGGTGCGTGAGGATGCCGAGACGGTTACTGTCCGCGACCTGGTCCCCCGCCTATTCGGCGAGACGGACGACAGCTCATCTTCCGACAGCGAGGAGTAGGGGAACGCCAGCGCCCGTGACTTCTCCCCCCCCCCTCTTTTTTATCTTGTCTTGTAATCTTGATAGACACTTCCTCGGAAATGGCGAGGTGCTCTCTTTTGTGATGATCAAATGGAATATTATTAACTTTTTACATATTACTATTGTACTTTTTCCTTCCACTGTTTCGCTTAATAGCAAGCCCAAAAACGCTAGATCTTGGGTCTCTCTTCGCCTTTACCACTCGCGAGATCCTCTGTCTCTTAGTGCTCGTCTCGTCGTAAGATAAACATGCGTTAAAGGCCTTGGAGACCAGCCGCCCCACATGACAGGCTCCACCTTTCGACGCCAGGCCTGTGCCTGGGACAAGGAAGACCCACTCGCTATGGGCGAGACCACCCAAGCCGAGTGTCGGCCAGGGATCCTTTCCTCTGGCCTAATCCCCGAGCCTTCCTTTTTCTAGGGATTTTCCACCAATTTACTGATAAATATGGACATTTCTCCCCGTGAACTCTCACCATTTGACTTGCCCTCGAGTGAGCCCACGGCCCTGTCAGATAGATGAGAGTCTGGTCAGCGGGTCTGCTCGGGGTCCCCTCTACAAACCATCTCCATCCACCGAGTGAGCCTACAGCCCTGCCAGCTAGATGAGAGCCTGGTCAGCGGGTCTGCTCGGGGTCTCCTCTTCAAACCATCTCCAACCACCGAGTGAGCTTACGGCCCTGCCAGCTAGATGAGAGCCTGGTCAGCGGGTCTGCTCGGGGTCTCCTCTCCAAACCATCTCCAACCACCGAGTGAGCCTACAGCCCTGCTAGCTAGATGAGAGCCTGGTCAGCGGGTCTGCTCGGGGTCTCCTCTTCAAACCATCTCCAACCACCGAGTGAGCCTAGAGCCTGGTCAGCTAGATGAGAGCCTGGTCAGCGGGTCTGCTCGGGGTCTCCTCTCCAAACCATCTCCAACCACCGAGTGAGCCTACAGCCCTGCCAGCTAGATGAGGGCCTGGTCAGTAGGTCTGCTCGGGGTCTCCTCTCCAAACCATCTCCAACCACAGAGTGAGCATACAGCCCTGCCAGCTAGATGAGAGCCTGGTCAGCGGGTCTGCTCGGGGTCTCCTCTCCAAACCATCTCCAACCACCTAGTGAGCCTACAGACCTGCCAGCTAGATGAGAGCCTGGTCAGCGGGTCTGCTCGGGGTCTCCTCTCCAAACCATCTTCAACCACCGAGTGAGACTACAACCCTGCCAGCTAGATGAGAGCCCGGTCAGCTGGTCTGCTCGGGGTCTCCTCTCCAAACCATCTCCAACCACCGAGTGAGCCTACAGCCCTGCCAGCTAGATGGGAGCCTGGTCAGCGGGTCTGCTCGGGGTCTCCTCTCCAAACCATCTCCAACCACTGAGTGAGCCTACATCCCTGCCTGCTAGATGGGAGCCTAATCATCGGGTCTGCTCGGGGTCTCCTCTCCAAAACATCTCCAACCACCGAGTGAGCCTACAGCCCTGCCAGCTAAATGAGAGCCTGTCAGTGGGTCTGCTCGGGTTCTCCTCTCCAAACCATCTCCAACCACCGAGTGAGCCTACAGCCCTGCCAGCTAGATGGGAGCCTGGTCAGCGGGTCTGCTCAGGGTCTCCTCTCCAAACCATCTCCAACCACCGAGTGAGCCTACAGCCCTGTCAGCTAGATGAGAGCCTGGTCAACGGGTTTGCTCGGGGTCTGCTCTCCAAACCATCTCTAACCACCGAGTGAGCCTACAACCCTGCCAGCTAAGCCCTGCCAGCTAGATGAGAGCCTGGTCAGCGGGTCTGCTCGGGATCTCCTCTCTAGTACCTGTCACCTCCTCTATCCGCACCGGTCTCTATTGCTCTCCTGCTCCTCTAGTTTTCCTCATTTCCAAGAAATCTGGGCAGGTAGCCGTTGCGTGACCTTCCTCCTCGTGGAAGTCGCAATATGGCAACGCCACCTCCCCCCCCCCCCTTTGCCTTCCCACATGAGGGTTTCTCCTTCTCCTAGTTCCCACTCCTCTTCCTCTCTCCCGGCCTCTACCTCTGCCCCGGCCGATAGCCATAGCCTGTTGCAGCAGCAGGGGTGGTCTATGACCATACCCCCACCCTTGCTGGTGAAATCTTCCCGGTCCTCCTTGTTGGTTCCTCCCCCCGTGGGGAAATCCTCTACCTTGTCTGGGGGCTGGGCCCCCCTGTTGTCTCCATCCCGGGTCTTGATATGTTGATGCCCTCGTCTCTTCTCTTCTCCTTGCTTCCTGCTGTCTCCCCCCGGACTCCCTCGACTCCACCTCTGTAAGTCTGGCCAACTTTTTTACGAAACTGGGATTTGCCGCCTCCATCGTTATTTCCTTCGCCGCCTTCTCCATCAACCCTTCAAAAGACAGCGGCGCCTTCCGGGAGAGGCTCATTTTGAAGAACCCTTCCCGTAGTCCCACGGTAAAGGCCATCTGGAGGGAAAACCCTGGCACCTCCTGCATATCCAAGATCTCCTCTTGGAACCTATCCATGTACTGAGCTAGTGATTCATCTGCTCCCTACTTAATCAAAAAGATCGACTCCGGGTTCCTCTTTCTCTTCTTAGAAGTGGAGAACCGTAACTGGAAGCTCCTTCTTAGGTCCTCGAAGCAGTATATCGAGTCTGTCGGGAGCTGATGAAACTAGTCTCTAGCTTTGTCCTTTAGAGTGATGGCGAAAAGACGGTATTTAAACGCGTCTGTCATGGGCCTGATCGAAACCGCATCCTCGAACCATTGCAAGTGATGAAGGGGATCATCTTTCCCCACATAGTAGTTCATTTCGGGTTCCCGGAACCCTTCCGGTACGGGAGCTGACAGGATCAACTCACAAAAAGGAGACCCTCTCGCCACCGGTCTCGCCGCCCCTACTCGCGCGACCACCTCTCCTGGCTAGATGGTACTCGTCGGGCTTGGGAACAACTCCCTTCCTGCCATGTCTCTCCCGCTCCCTTCCGCCATCACCTCCTTCCCCGGTCTCCTCCCCGGGGCATCTTCTCCCACTCGCGCCGAGACGAGCTCTTCTTGCGGCGCGAGAGCAGGCACTTGAGGCAGTGGGGTTGAACAATCTCCCTGTCGCGAGATCCCTTGCAGCAAGTCCATGATCCCCTTGATTGAAGCCATAAACTCTTCTCTTCCGACAAACCCTCCCGGGTTTTCTGACCCCTCTTATTCTCCTTCTTCGTGACCTCCCGTCATGTGGTTGCTCAAGGTTCTTCTCTGAGGGCCATGTTCCACGCTCACCGCACCAAAAATGTTGGAACCAGCTTTCTGGTCCCTCCTAAAGTTCGAAACAGGATGCAGCCCACACGTACTATTCTTGAACTATCCTCCTGACGAGAGTCGGAGACCTGAAAACAGACTGAGGGGTCTCAGCTCGGAGGTCCCACCTCTTTCCCGGAAGAACTAAAGATCTTCCCCTCCCTAGCCAATGCTAAGCTAGGTGTCTGTGAGGAAGACAGTGAAAAGGTTCAACAACCATCTTAGGCACATTATCGGTCTATTTATAGGCCTCTGAATCTGATCTGCAAATATCACTTCCGAACTAACCTGAAATGACCAAAACACCCTGGGCTGGGTCTGCCAACAGCCAAACTCTGTTGTTCTAGAGAGCTATACGCAGACCTCCAGGGGTAGAAATGTAAAATTACCTGGGGCACAAAGGTAAAATCCCCCTTGGGGGTAAAAAGGTAAAGACATCTCCTCTCCCATGTGGCGAGTGGGGAAGAGACTGACGGGCGAGACGACCCTCTTTGTCCGTCTCGCCGGCATCTCGCCCTATAGGCCATCTCGCCTCCTAGAGCCATCTCGCACTACCTGGGCGCCTCGCCTACCTTAGAGAATCCCCCATCTCGCCTTCTGCAGGTGGGCCTCCTGGTCTTACTCGCATGTCTACTTCATCTCGCCAGTCCTCCCTTCCCGCTAATTGAACCACCTCTCGCGAGCCCAAGGTTGTACATGTGCACTCCTTCTTGTGTGTGCCCCTCTTCCAACGTGCACACGCTCCTTTGTGTTCCCGTTCCTCCGTGTGCTCGTTCCCTCTTGTGTGCGCCCCTCGAATGTGTGCACGCTCCTTCATGCGCATGTTCCTCCTTGTGTGTGCTTCCTATTGCGTGTGCCCCTCCTCCAACTTGGGCACGCTCCTTAGTGCGCTCGTTCCTCCTTGTGTGTGTTCCCTCTTGCGTCCGCCCCTCCTCCAATATATGCACGCTCCTTCGTGCGCTCGTTCCTCCTTGTGTGCTCTCTCTCTCACTTGTTCTCCCCTCTCCTCAAACTTGTGTGTGTCCCATCATGCGCACATTCATCCTTACGTGAATTCCTTAGTACGCCTATTATTCCCGCTCCATTCTCCAGTTCACTTTAGCCACTGCCCCGCCTAGTTAGCCGGAGACTGTCTATTCCGCTGAAGTTTGTCTCAGCCGTTGAAGTCTCCTACAAGATACAACAAGCACTTTGACGACCGCAAGAGGTCCAAGAACTGCCTTCACTCATCAGTCGTTCGTGTGACGACCGAGCCAATTGTAGGCTTCCTCAGTGTAAACAGCCCAAGCCCACCAGAGCTCCCGAAGTTTATGTGTCCCTCACCCACAGCAGTTGACAAGACCAACTTCAGGGCCCGCCAAGGACCGCTCAACTACAGTCAGACCTGCACAACACTTTGTATTCTCAGCACCCTCAATTCAGCAATAAGCTTACCGGTCGGAGACAAGTCGACCACTCCAAACTCTTCTAAGCTCAACGGGGGACAAACCACAAAGGATAAGGCGCACGAAATGCGCCACCTGAGTGTCCAAGCCCCGGACATCAGAACGAGTAAAACAAAGTTTTTCCGCCTCAAAGTAACCGTCAAAGACTCTAAAGCATCCAGAGTGAAAAGCTCCCCATCGTAGCAAGAAAAAGAAATAGCTTTGTGAGTGTGGTCATCTGAAACCCTCTGAGCTGTAACACTCCAACATAGTTTATCATCAAATCAGTAGTCCGATCGAGTCTCGCGATAATACGTAAATTAAGAAACGATATTAAAAGTAGTACATAATAGACATGATTAAATAAAGTATTGAAGTAAGATTTCGATACAACTAATAAATACTGAAAAGGAGAAAATGTGTGTACCTCTTAAGCTGAATCACACAGCCATTAATAAAGAAAAGACCCCAAACATTTTGCATTAACTGAAACTTTAATATTTGTCTGATACATTTAACCAATAAGTCATCCTATTGCAATGCTCAAATACAAGTACAATAATTGAACAAAAATGAAATCAACTGAAATGAAAGACGAACTAGAACAAAGGACCACGTTGCTCAGCCTATGCGCCATTCCCCACCAGTGACCCTTGTAAAAATAAGTTCCAACTGGGTCAGGCTCACTGGAGAGTAAGAAAGACTACTGCTCTTAGTAACACTTGAAATATACATATTTAACTAGTAAATGAAAATATGTGTTTAACTTATTATTACATGCTGTGAAAGCAATCGTTTGCAAATTTTATAAGCTTTCATCTGAAATTACTTATTATATTTTTTATCATGTTACCTGAGTTCTTGCTTGTATTGATTTGTTTGATAATCTGATTTCTTTTCTAAGCATTTTGGTAATCTAATTTATGATTTACAATTTGCAGGTTAAAACTGATTTGGAGTTCATATGGTGACCCGAAGTCGACCTGAACTGAAGTACTCCCTGAGTGGAATGAGACTCACAACTGAAATCTTACGATGTGGAACAGTGGATAATATTCCCTCGTATGAGGCTCATACGAACTGCAGGTCGTATAATAAAGGGAATGGCGATATGAAATTTATTTCTAAAATAAAATTTTATTCATCACCTCTGATCTGTTTTTACTCTTATTATGGGTGTATAAAAAGGAGTTATACTTATAATTTCACGATACTCAATGGCTGGCTTAAACATGTGTTACTAAGATATGTGGTAATTATTTTTCTGCATTGACTTGGATAATTTAATTATTTAAACTGACGTGCATAATAAATTACCAAAAACGTTCTTAATTAGCTTAGTTTACAGTTATTTAAAGTTGCATGTCGGCTATCGGTGTCTTTGTGTCATGTTGTAATCCTATTTAAAGCTCATATATGGATGAATGAATTACACCTTCTAATCTCTCTTTACTCTTTCAACATGGTATCAGAGCTAGGTTCTGAAACCTAAGAAAAAAAATTCTTGTGGCTTTGCTGATCGTGATTTTCTAATACAGTGAAGCCACTTCCGCTCCCGGTTCCATCTTCCACTATTGCTCCCGTCAAGCCGCAAGCAGCAAGCAAGCGCTCCCGTCCCATGCTTCTGCTTCCGCTCCCGTCGACGTGATCGTCTGATGTTTCTATCGACGGGAGCGGTCCATCTCCCTGCCTACTCCGACTGTTCTTTCCTCCTTCATCGACGGCTTTGGGCCAGTCTTCCTGTGCCGATCTCTACGGTGCTGCACCGCTTGCGACATCAACGCCGGTCCCGCATGCTACATTAACGCCGATCCCGCCTGCGACTTCGATGTCGATCCCGCCTGCTTCCGTCGTGTGCCATCCAAATCCAGTCATTCTGCTCTCGTGCATCGGCGATCCCGTCTCTTCTCTGCCGCTGGAGCCTCTCCCGACACGAATTCTTGTCGCAGCAGCTGGGCTCATTCTCGTCCCTATCTGGTGTTGCCTCTTCGGTCTTGTGATGACACCGAGCCAGTCTACTTCCCCAGTGCCTCCATGCAATATCGAACTGCAGACCTTCAATTTAGTTGCCTTCATCGATCTCAACAATGTTACCTTCTTAACCAGTCGTTGTCGGCTACTTCTAGCTTGGGGCTGTTCTTTCTTGTGCCTGCTGCCACATCTGCCCGAGCTTGTTCTTAACGCCGTCGGTGATCTCCACTACGCTTTTTCTCTGGATGGATGATGGTGTTTTCATTTTTTTATTGTATGTCTTGTTATGAGTCCTTTTATTATTGTGTCGTCTAATGTTTGTGTCTTATCATTGTGTTAGGCCTATATGCACATGATATCCACGTGAGGGGGAGTGTTTGGGATGAGGGTGACCTGGATGATCTTTCTTGTTATTCGTCTTAGTCTCACACAGCCTCTAGGCTTATGTTGTATGTCGTTTGCGTCTCCCCATTTTTTCTTTCGATTGGTCGTATGTTGGGGACGCGTCTGATGTTGGTGTTTCAGTCTCATCGAGTTGTGTCGTGTGGGACCGTATCGTGCGGGACTGTGTCGTGAGGGACCGTTTTTGTACGGATTATCCCCGACAGATTATCCCCGACGGATTATCCCCAATCACTCGTTTGATGACTTGCTCAACATCTTTCGTTCTCTTTCGCATGTTGTGTGTGTAAGTGATGTTGGTTGACCGGTTTTCAGTGGGTCCGCGTCGTGTGTGGGTCCTGCATCGTGTGTGGGTCAATGTCGTGTATGGCTATGTCCCTAACTTGATTCCCCGGTTTGGAATTTCCCCAGATGCCTTGTCTGATGTTTTGTCCCGCATCATGTTCCTACATTGTCGTTATTTATTATGACCAAGCTGAAGGGTTCCCCCTTAAGCTTGAGGGGGAGTGTTTGAATTATCGGGTCAATGTCAGGTTATTAGGTCTTTAGGTATATTTGTGTTTAGTCCCACACCGGCTATCAGTGTCTTTGTGTCATGTTATAATCCTATTTAAAGCCCCTATATGGATGAATGAATTACACCTTCTAATCTTTCTTTACTCTTTCAACAGTTTTGTTATCTCATGAAAGAACAGATTTTTGGAGATGTATATCACAGTCTTGTTGCCGTAGAATATAGGAAGAGGATAGTTGTAGACCTCTCCTAAGTCAAGCATGAGAGTCTGTAACCACTTTTACTCACATGTGGTCGATGCTATACTACGATATTCCACTTCTGCACTATACCTAGAGACAACAGACTATTTATTGCTCTTCCAGCTCACAAGATTTCCTCCAACAAACGTGCAAAAGCCCGATGTTGACTTGCGGTCTCCTTTGTCATCAGCATAGCTTGAATCTGAGTACGTTTCAACCCTCAAGTGACCATTCTTCTGAAAAAGCAACTCTTTCCCTGGTGCTGCTTTAACATACTCCAATATCCTCAGGGCAGACTGTAGATGACACTCTCTAGGAGCTTGCATGAATTGGCTAACCTTGCCTCCAGCATAGGAGATGTCGGGTCTGCTCACCGTGATATAAATGTGTTCCACCCCATTTGGAGTAGGGCCGCCCCAAATCGGGCGGCCCCCTGGCCACCCGAACAGGGCGATCTGCTCGCCACCGCAAGAGGGCAGTGGTTTCACCCCAATTATCGGCTTTGAATGGAGCATTCCTATTCGTCCATCTGGTAGTTATCAGGGAAAATTATCGACTTGCCCCTCTCAGAATCTATAAATAGGCCCCTTTCCTCCTTCATTTGGATCTGGCTTCTCGGCCCGGAAAATCCTCTTTGGATTTTCTCTCTCCTCCTACGGATTCTCTCTCTCTTCCAACGTGTGCACGCTCCTTCGTGCACACGTTCTTGCTTGTGTGTGTTCCCTCTTGTATGTGCCCCTCCTCCAATGTTCGTATGCTCCTTTGTGCACTCGTTCCTCCTTGTGCGCGCTCCCTCTTGCGCGTGCCCTCCTCAAACGTGTGCGCTCCTTCGTGCGACCATTCCTCCTTGTGCACGCTCCTTCTTGTGCGCCCCCCTCCTCCAACGTGTGCATGCTCCTTCGTGTGCTCGTTCCTCCTTGTGTGTGCTCCCTCTTGCGCGTGCCCCTCCTCCAACGTGCGCACGCTCCTTTGTGTACTTGTTCCTCCGTGCGGGCGCTCCCTCTTGCGTGTGCCCCTCCTTAAATGTGTGTACGCTCATTCATGCGCATGTTCCTCCTTGTGTGTGCTTCCTTTTGCGCGCTCCCCTCCTCCAACTTGGGCACACTCCTTCGTGCGCCCTTTCCTCCTTGTGTGTGTTCGCTCTTGCGCCCTCCCCTCCTCCAACGTGTGCACGCTCCTTCGTGCGCCCGTTCCTCCTTGTGTGCTCTCTCTCTCTCTCTCTCTTATTTGCCCCTCTCCTCAAACGTGTGCGCGTCTCATCGTGCTCACATTTTTCCTTGTGTGAATTCCTTAGTACACCTATCGTTCCAAGTGTGTCGTCAGGCGCTCCATTCTCCGGTTCACTCCAGTCAGTGTCCTGCCTAGTTAGCCAGAGTCTGTTTATTCCGCTGAAGTTCGTCTCAGCCGCTGAAATCTCCTGCAAGATACAACAAGCACTTCGAAGACCGCAAGAGGTCCAACAACTGCCTTCACCCATCAGTCGTTCGTGTGACGACCGTGCCAATTGTGGGCTTCCTCAGTGTAAATAGTCCAAGTCCACCAGAGGTCCCGAAGTTTATGTGTCCCTCACCCACAACAGTTAACAAGTCCAACTTTAGGGCCCGTCAAGGACCGCTCAACTACAGTCGGACGTGCACAACGCTTTGTATTTTACGCACCCTCAATTCTGCAATAAGCTTACCGGTCGGAGACAAGTCAACCACTCCAAAGTCCTTTAAGCTCAACGGGAGACAAACCACAGAGGATAAGGCGCACTGAACGCGCCACCTGAGCGTCCAAGCCCCAGACATCAGAATGAGTAAAACAGTGTTTTTCCGCCTCCAAGTAACTGTCAAAGACTACAAAGCATCCAGAGTGAAAAGCTCCTCATCGTAGCAAAAAAAAGAGTTAGCTTTGCGAGTGGTCATCTGTCGCCCTCCGAGCTGTAACACTACAACCTAATTTATCATCAAATTAGCAGTTTGGTCGAGTCTCACGATAAGACATAAACTAAGAAACGATATTAAAACTAGTACATAACGGACATGATTAAATAAAGTATTAAAGTAAGATTTCGGTACAAGTAATAAATACTGAAAATGGGAAAATGTGTTTACCTCTTAAGCTAAATCACACAGCCACAAATAAAGAAAGATCCAAACAGTTTGCATTAACTGAAACTTTAATATTTGTCTGTTACATTAAACCAATAAGTCATTCTATTACAATGCTCAAATACAAGTACAATAATTGAACTGAAATAAAATCAACTGAAATGAAAGACGAACTAGAACAAAGGACCACGTTGCTCAGCCTATGCGCAGCTCCCCACCAGCGACCACTGTAAAAATAAGTTCCAACTAGGTCAGACTCACTGGAGAGTAAGAAAGACTATTACTATTAGTAACACTTGAAATATACATATTTAATTAGTAAATGAAAATATGTGTTTAGCTTATTATTACATGCTGTGAAAGCAGCCGTTTGCAAATTTTATAAGCTTTCATCTAAAATTACGTATTATATTTTTTTATCATGTTACATGAATTCTTACTTGTATCGATTTGTTTGATAGTCCGATTTCTTTTATAAGCATTTTGGTAATCTAATTTAAGATTTACGATTTGCAGGTTAAAACTGATTTTGAGTCCATATGGCGACCCGAAGTCGACCTGAACTGAAGTGCTTCCTGAGTGGAATGAGACTCACAACTGAAATCTTCAAGTGTGGAACTGTGGCTAATATTCCCTCGTCTGAGGCTCAAACGAACTGCAGGTCGTATGAGAAAGGGAATGACAAGATGAAATTTATTTCTTAAATAAAATTTTATTCATCACCTCTGATCAGTTTTTACTCTTACTATGAGTGTATAAAAAGAGTTATACTTGTAATTTCATCATACTTAATAGCTGGCTTAAACAAGTGTTACTGAGATATGTGGTAATTATTTTTCTACATTGACTGAGAAAATTTAATTATTTAAACAGACATGCATAATAAATTACCAAAAACATTCTTAATTAGCTTAATTTATAGTTATTTAAAATTGTATGTCTACCCAAAAGGAGTTGAATTTCTTACAGTAGTATTGCGATATTCATAAACAAGACGCGGTAGCATGTTTTCACTCTCAAAGTCCTATACCAAGCTCAAAAGTTCTCCTGATCGAAATAGAAAGGCAAGCCTTTCCTGAGGCGAAATAAATGAGGGGGCAAAATATGAGTTCAAGAGAGGCGAAATCCTCACCTTGATTCTAAAAATTTCCAAGGTTTCTCCAATCTAGCCCCCCCCCCTCCCCGCACACGCACACACACAAATCTGAAATCGTAAATAGAAATCCCAAACAATTAGTGCCTGCAAGGACTTGGAAACAACAACAAAATTCTCAAAGCAAAACCCTCGTCATTGATCACAATGCAAGAAGAGTAATTCGAACCCGGATAAGAAAGAACAAGTTCAATAAGGGGGTAGGGTTTACCTCTCCTTGACAGCACCGAAAAGGGGCTCTTTCACTGTTATGCACTAGGGTCTTAGATTTTTTGAAATCAATAGATGCCAAGAAGAGGATGAGAAATAACGGCAAACCCCGAAACAGAAAACACTGAGAAACCAAAATCCAAGTATACCTGAACAACCAGAGGGAAAGGATGTTAGGTGAGAGTTGGCAAGTCCAGGGAAAGAAGTCGACGAGGCTACTGATGGGGGAAGGAGCGGTGGTCCAAGGCTAGGGTTAATCCAACGCCTCCGAACACGGACTAGCAGGGGCTGGCTTCCGACACAGCCGGCTGGAAAAATTGACGAAAGGGGAGAGGGAAACAACACTTGTTTTCACACGAACCGCCTGCGCGACTGAGGGGGGAGACGTTGATGTGTCAATCAACAACAAAGGAGACAAGGTTAGGGCAATGTGCGAAGTCATTGGAGGAGGATTTTAGACGCGACTGATTTAATACCTATTACCTTGCTGTTTCGAGAGAGAGAAAAATGTGTGGAGGTTAATACGAATGGAAACAATGTTTTATTTTTTTAATTTGTCACTGCCTCCTATATCACATATTAATTAGAATGTGTTTTCTCCCGCGATCCTCCAAACTGTGTTACACTCAAAATTTTAAACTTCACTTAGATATCTTCCCAAGATTTACTAATTAGCGTGAGCATGTGACCAAAATAATAACATACCTTGCCCCGATGGCGGTCTGATCAATTATGATCTCGGTTAGTCCCTGGAATTTATATAAGTGTGACGCGTTAAATTTTGGGGTGTTACAAATCACCCTTCCTAATTGTTGAAGCCAGGAAAATTTCATGCTCCAAAATTCGAATCAAGGCAGCCTAAGATTACTGATTCTATGGTCCGACGTCACAGATCAAGTGGCTAGCGCGAGAGAGAGGAAAATATCTATAAGCACACCCCACGTGCACCAGCAGGGAGGTCCCACCAAGTACCCGAAAGTTTAGGAGAAAATTCCCCTCCTCAACCAAAAGGCTGGGCGAGGTACTAGGCTGGCATGGACTTGACGAGTATCCACTTGAGGGGACCTCAACCTCTTCCAAAGATCCATTTCTAGTACCCCTGGGGGTCTATTTATAGAGAAATCCTGGGGGGTATGTGTGAGTATCCAACTTCTGTTAGTGAGTATCTAGGGCTAATCGCCCATATTCGCGAGGTACTCGCCCAAACTTGCTCAAGCTCGCCCAAACTTGTCTCTGCTCGCCCAAGCTTGCATCTGCTCACCCAAGCTCGCCTCTGCTCATCTCTGGTCGTCCAAGCTTGTCTTTGATCTGTGAATAGTCATTTGCTTGAGTATTTCTAATCTCGATGAATTACGGATTATACACTAATAAATTTTTTGTCCTCAAAAATTATGAATATTCCTGAATCAAATAGAAACGCATAGTCTTCATTACTTCGGAGTTCATCTTCTCTTTCCTAAGTATACTTTGGTCGACCACAATTTATCCAAAGGGCTTTAACAAGACATATCTCTATGTTCCTGAGCTTCTGAATCTTTGAGTTCACTATTCTGACTAGTTTGATGCGGATGCTAAGATTCGATTCGATTGGCGCCATCTCAGTACTGATTATTTGACTGAGATCTCTAACTGTTCTCCTCAGATAGGAGATGTGGAATACGTCATGTAATCCACTCAAATTCTCAGGTAATTCCAACTTGTATGCAACCTCACTGACGCGCTCCAGCACTTTGAAAGGACCAACGAACCTTGGACTCAATTTCTTCATCCTCTTGATTCGAGAGACACCCCTGACTGGTCTGACCTTCAGATAAACAAAGTCTCCAGCACTAAATTCCACTGACATGTGCTTCTGGTCATAATACTTGGCTTGTCTGTACTGAGCTATTTTCATATGCTCCTAAATGAGTTTGACTCGGGCAGTGGTCTTGTCAATCCAAGTATCTGCACTAGTAATTCTCTCTTCATTTTCAGTCCAACATAGTGGCATCCGACAAAGTCTATCATAAAAAGCTCAAAGGGTGTCATACCAATACTTGTATAAAGGCTATTATTGTAGGAGAACTCAACTAGAGTGACGTACTTCTCCCACTTACCACCAAAGTCTAGAATACACATCATGAGCATATCTTCCATGGTTATATTGGTGTGTTCTGTCTACCCATCTGTTGAGAGTGGAAGGTTGTGCTGAAATTTAACTTGGTGCGTAGACGCTCCTGGACGTATTTCCACTCATTAGAGGTAAACATAGCATCTCTGTCTAAAATGATAGTCATAGGAACACCATGCAATCGAACAATCTCATCCACATACAATTGAGCTAATCTCTGGCATTGATCTGTCCTTTTATTAGGAATGAAGTGTGCAACCTTAGAGAGATGGTCAACTATAACTCACGAATTTGGTCATAAAGAGAAATCTCAAACAATTAGCGCTTGCAAGAAGGACTTGGAAATAACAACAAAATTTTCAAAGCAAAACTCTTGCCATTGATCATAATGCAAGAAGGGTAATCTAAACCCGAGTGAGAAAGAACAAGATCAATAAGGGGGTGGGGTTTACCTCTCCTTGACAACATCAAAAAGGGGCACGTTCTCTGTTATGCACTAGGGTCTTGAATTTTCTGAAATCAACAGATGTCAAGAAAAGGATGAGAAATAATGGTAAACCACGCAATAGAAAACATTGTGAAACCAAAATCCGATTATACCTGAACAACCAGAGGGAGAGAGGATGTTGGGTGAGAGTTGGCATGTCCGGGGAAAGAAGTCGACGAGGATACTGATGGGGGAAGGAGCGGTGGTCCAAGGCTAGGGTTGATCCAACGCCTCCGAACACCGACTGACGGGGGTTGGCTTCTGACACAGTCAGCTGGAAAAATCGACGAAAGGGGAGAGTGAAACCACACCTGTTTCCGCACAAACCGCCCATGCGACCGAGGGGGAGACGTTGATGTGTCGGTCGGCAGCGAAGGAGACAAGGTTAGGGCGATGCGCAAAGTCATTAGAGGGGGATTTTAGAAACGACTGATTTAATACCTATTATTTTGTGGTTACGAGGGAAAAAAACGTGTGATGGTTAATACGAATGGAAACAACGTTTCATTTTTTAAAAAATTGTCACTGCCTCCTATATCACATGCATATTAATTAGAATGTGTTTTCTCCCGCAATCCTCCAAACTGTGTTACACACAAAATTTTAAACTTCACTTGGATATCTTCCCAAAATTTACTAATTAGCACAAGCATGTGACCAAAATAATAGCATACCTCGCCCCGACGGCGGTCCGATCAATTATGCTTGCGGTTGGTGCCTGAAATTTATATAAGTGTGACACGTTAAATTTTTGGGTGTTACACGAGCTCTTCTCCATTTCTCTCCCTCAATATTTGTTATGAGAGACATCATGTCGCACTCGAGTTCATCAAAAAATCTTGCACATCAACCAACCAATGGTGGAGGTTTGACTGACACAGATCTAGTCACGTGATTTTCCCCCAGTTGATGAGTTTTCCATATTAAATTTTTTTTCAGCTTTCTACTTTTTGTGATTGTTTGCACGCTCGACCGCTCCCAGGCTAAGATGGTTCATTTTAGTCCGGTATACCAGGATCCTTGAGCGATCCACAACAGTTTGACGTCATTTGTGGGAACACGTTTACCAACATTGCTAGAAGACCTAGAAAACAATATTTCTCAACACAGCGATACTCGAGATTAGAGAACATGACAGGAAAGTCCCCCACACACTACCAAAAGAATGGTCCTCGGGGGCTGGGGGGGGGGGACGCAGATCCAGTTCTTCCTCACCCGCTCAACAATACGCCAAAGAAGAGCTCCATGGCACAGCTATCTCGACGTGCTCAGTCTTCAGGACTAGAGAGCCTGAAGATCACCACCACCGCTAGGAGTTGCAAGCCTCGAATTCGTAGGTGAAAAGCTCACACGCAAAGAAGTTAACAACATAATTGTTGAAGTGTACGAACGATCTAGACAGCGTGCCGCTTTGGCCCCTCGCTCTCTCCATCATCGCTCATCATTCATACCGGAGATCTTGACATATCCAATCCCCCCCCAGCTTCAAACTCCCAAAGATCGAGACATACGATGGAACGAGCGATTCGTCAGAGCATGTCAGACACTTTGTGATCATGATGCAACTCTGCAATGCCCCAGATCCATTGTTGTGTCAAGCATTCCCGACAACTCTGAAAGGACAGGCACGCACTTGGTTCTTTTCCTTGAAGGAATGAGAAATCAAGAATTTCACAAAGCTAACTTGACAAATCATAAACCAGTTCATTTCGAGTCGACAAATAGTCAAAGATCCCTCCCACTTGTCAGGAATCCGTCAAAACGAAGGGTAAACCTCAAAGATTTCTTTCATCGTTTCACCACCGAGGTATGACAAATCCTTGGGATAAAATTAGAGCTTTTGCGAGGTTTTCTCTTGGAGGGCTTCGCCCTGGAGGCTTCCACTCCGCGCTAGTACGAGAGACCATACCTAGCTATTCCGATCTCATTCGATGGATCGACACTCAGATTGTTGCTGATGATTCGGTTGAAGCCCACCGCCAATAGTTTAAGAATAACCCGAAAAGACAGAGAGAGGAGTCATCACCGCCACTAATTGATAAAAATAACGACACGCGCCGCATCAAACCTTGCCAATATCGAGGTCCACGACAACACGAGGATTGCACTTCCCTCAACACGACTCAAACCAACGTACTCCTTGCCATTCGAGATAACGATGCCCTTCACAGGCCTGAATGTATGTTGGGCCTCACCCTACGACTTATGCCATAGCGTAAGGTAGGGGAGATTGGGCCTGGTCGATCAGGTTCAAGTCAGTTTCCCCGCAAACCACTTCAAAGGTCGTTTAAGGGGGTGAAATGAACTCAGAATCATGCAAAATTGGGCCTATTGAAACCATCTCGGCATTGTTTTCAGTGGATTTCGTGTAAGCTTCCTGAGACAAGGGTTCTTCTCAATCTAAACAACAGATTTGACGACGCCCATGTCTATCTGGAGCCATGATAACGAAGCTTCATCGTCCACTGCACCTACCTCCACAATCAAATCTCCATGTAAAGTGTCGGTATTAATTCGGTAATTGCCCAGAATTGCATCTGAAAATTTACTCATTCATCAATCAACAATTTTACACAGTTCCGGTATTAATTTGTGAGCCAACTTCTAATGCTTCCAATGTGGCGACATCAGCGCTCAGGAAGCAGAGTTACAAGAGAATTTTGAGAATGCCGTCGGGAAAGTCCGTTAGGGTTTTGAGGAAAAATACAAAATGTGGATGGGGAGAACAACCTGAAAAAACCCTAATTTCGAATGCCAATAAAAAACGTTTTAAAAAACAGTCCAAAATTCCTTTTAATCATTTAAGTCCTTACTATTTTATTCTCTTTTTAGAGTTTTTATTTAGAACTACAGTATTCCCCCATCTTCCCCCGGCATCTCGCCATAGGTGGAGTTTTTCGGTTCGGGTTTCGGGGCGAGCAAAAATGCTCATGGACGAGCACTCACGTGCTTTGATATTTTTTTTAAACCGATGGCTGTGCTTTTTTTATCTCGCCCATTGATCTGTCCACGCGACAACTCCTCTCACTCGGACGGAGAATTCTAAACGGAGCCCGGTTGTAATAGGTCCCCTCCCCCGCCACAGAGAATGTAAATTTGTACTATATATTAAGGCTTTGTTTGTGGCGACGACGACCGACGACGAAGGGAATCGACGTCTGGGAAGGGAGGGTTGGGACTGGAGGTGGGGGCCGAGAGTTGGAGACGACGGAGTGTTCAGAGACGTTTTTTGCTTCGCTATGGGAGCAAACACCGCAAACGCCGCCGCCCGGTGTTTGTTTTTCTGCCGTGCGGCGGCGGTTGCCCTCGCACCGACGTGAAAACGCCATCCCGAACGAACCGTAAGACTTAGGCCTCATTTGTTTCCGCCTTTACATTCACGCGTTTCATCAAAACGCAACCGCTGTTCCCATATTCTATTTGTTTTTCCGCCTTGTGTTCCAATCGCTGCGCGTTTGCTCCAGGCTGTAAAGTCGCGACCCGAAAACATAGCGGGAGAGCTCCGGTTTGCCGCGTTTAGGGGAGGTGAAATCGGCAATATCGCTCGAATCCTCCGTCGTATCTCCTGTCGCCGCGAGAGGAGAAACTCCACGGACGCCGCATCTCCCGTCGCCGCGAGAGGAGGAACTCCACGGACGCCGCATCTCCCGTCGCCGCGAGAGGAGGAGCTCCACGGACGCCGCATCTTCTCCGGCGTGCATAGGTATTCCGATCGATCTGCTTGACATGACATAACGGGAGAGCTCCGGTCTGTATTCCGCTCCTCTCATCCAGAGTTTTGACGGAAGCAGATCTTCTTCTTTCGCGTGAAGACAGTGCAAAGGCACAAGAGTTCTGATTTTGCCTTGGGAGAAATTATCTAATGTATAGTCTTGAATTCAGATCACTATATTGTTGATGAAGAACAAGACAAATTATGCTCGAGTTCAAATCACTGTATTGTTGATGAAGAACAGGACAAATTATGTTCTGTTTGTGTTTTATATGTGTTGAATTTTTTGCTGTGCATAATATTATTTTGCTCATCCATCCACATTTTACCGCAGCTAAGGAGAAACGGTCAACTAGGGGAAAAAGAAAGAGTACCACGAACATATAGCAATATATATACATATATTATAAAAAATAGTTTACTAAAAAATATTAAAAAAATTTATTTACAAAACGCCGCTGCTGTTTTGCCAAACGGTTCTCTGTTTTGAACAGCTCTGCAAACACAGACTATCCAAACAGATCTCCATTTCCAGTATTCAGTTTCCAACATCTCCCTTTACAAACCTGCATTTACAATAGCTCCTTTTACAACCGCAACCGCTCTACCAAATGGAGCCTCAATCTATTCACGCTTAATATTAAAAATTGCAAAAACATAGACTTCTCCGCCTACGTCTCACCTGTTCGCCGTGCCATTTGTGTAAACCTGAAAAGCATGAATGCATTCAGCGTACAGAAAACGTGAATGCTTTCCCCGCTCACGAAGAAGATAGTGAATTCATTAATTTTTTGTACAAATCTAGAAAGCATGAATGCTTTCTCCTGTCGAGAAACTCGAAGTCAATATCGTCCTGCCGCTGGTTTGCAACGGTATTCTCTTTCTGCCACTGTGTTCCAATCTCAACAACTTCGACGGGGATCCAATCCTCTTCCGCAGCAACAACACGCCCCTCATGCACACAAACGACGTGGAAGAGGACGTAGACGGCCTTGTCGACCAATCCTGATTTTGGTTCTGACATTAGATCGAGCAGCTGACGAACTATTTGTCGAAGTAATTAATGCAGAGAGCAAGAAACCAAACCAGAAGTCAAGGCGTCAGGAAGAGGAAGGAGCACAAGGAGAAGAGATCTTGATGACAGATGTTGCGGAAAATAAAGCAACGATTACCTGTAACTGAAGAAGTCGAAGCTGCCAACATTGGAACCTGAAGAGAATTTATTTTCCCCATCATGTAACCTGTTGCCGATTTTTTCTATATAAGTATGTATTGCACCTGCAAAGAAATGTGAGATGAAATGGAAAATCAATGTATGAGTTGTCAATTGTTTTCTCCCAATTTTTCTTCTATTTTCTCTTGGCGTCATGTCACAACAGTGGTATCAGAGTATTTTTTGTTTGATGTGAGGCCATCAGAGGGAGTGGGTAATCAAGCAAGCTTCATATAACATTCCCGTTACCTCCATTCATCACATGACAACTCAAAATTCCACCCAAATATTTCAATTCACCCAATCTGGTGTTCCCATCTTTGATGGGGAACATTATGAGTTTTGGTCCACCCACATTCGTCTTCTGCTTCAATCCCATGGGCTCTGGGAGCTAGTGAAAGAAGGGAGGAAGGAGGAGACGGCCGCATCATCCAAAGGGAAGGAGAAAGAACAAGATTCTTCTAAGCTCAAAGCTGTTGGGGAAGAAGCCAAGCAAGGAGCAAAGGCTCTCCTCATACTGCATCAAGGAGTAAGCAAGAGCATCTACCCAAGGATAATGGGGGCAGCCACCTCAAAAATTGCATGGGACACCCTTCAAGAAGAATTTCAAGGTTCAAAAAAGGTAAACAACATCAAACTTCAACATCAGTGAAAGCTTTTTGAAAATATAGCCATGAAAGAGGGAGAATCTGTTAAGGATTTTGTCTCTCGTTTGTTGGGTATTGTGAACCAAATTAGGAGTCTAAGAGATAAGCTCAAGGATCAGAATATTGCACCAAAAATCCTTAGATGCCTTCCTCCTAAATTTGATCATATAGTAACAACCATAGAAGAGACAAAGAACCTTAAAACCCTCTCCATCACAGATCTTATGGGATCACTCCAAGCCCATGAGGAAAGACTCAAAAGAAGCAATGGAGAACTTGAACAAGCTTTTCAATCAAAAACCAAAATTTCTGAACAATTCACCCAGAGAAACCCCAAACCAGGCATGAGAGGTAGGGGAAGAGGCAGACCCAATAAAGGGAGACCAAATCCTGATTTTAGAAATCACAATCCACAAATCTTTTGTACTCTTTGCAAAAGGACTAATCACATAGCCATGGGCTGCTTCTACAAGTGTAAAAGGTGCAAGAAGCCTACACACATGCAGAAGGACTGTTGGTCTAGGGACAAGGAAGAGAAGAAGGAAGAAGCAAAATACTTGAACACAACAGAAAAATTGTTTGTAACTGAAACTAGCACAGGAAAAATTCCAAATGAAACCTGGTTTATTGACAGTGGTTGTTCTAACCACATGTCTCCCTGCAAACAATATTTTGTTGAAATAAGTAAAGCAAGTAAAACTGATGTAACACTAGGAGATGGAAAGAAGCTAGCCATAGAAGGAACAGGGACAGTGGCAGTAAGGTCTAGAGATGGGAGTATAAGACACATAGAGAAAGTGCATTATGTGTCATCACTCTCCCAAAGCTTGCTGAGTGTGGGGCAGCTCATGAAGAATGGTTATACCCTAACATTTGAAGGGGACCACTGCCATATCTGTTACAATGAGACAAGCGTGTGCATAGCTTCAGTCAGAATAACACCAAATAACATGTTTCCTCTGAAGCTAGAAATCCCAAATGAAAAAGCACTTGTATGCAGCTCATCCTTAATGTTATGGCACAATAGATTTGGACATCTAAATCACAAAGATCTTGTCTTGCTAAAACAAAAAAGAGATGGCTCTGGGACTGCCAAAACTGAAGGAAGACAACCACAAATGTGAAGACTGCATCCATGGGAAGAGCCATCGACTATCCTTTCCATCCTTAGCTTCTTGGAGGTCAAATAAACCCCTGGAATTGGTTCATGCAGACTTATGGGGGCCAGCTCCAACACCAACTCCTGGTGGTATGAGGTATTACTTAAGCTTAATAGATGATTATTCAAGATACTCCTGGATAATCTTCTTAAAACATAAATCTGAGGTATTTACAAGGTTTAAAGAGTTCAAAATTCAAGTTGAAAAGGAAAGTGGACATAGTATAAGAAGGCTCAGGACAGATCGTGGAGGAGAATTCACAGGAGAAGACTTTATGACATTTTGTACAAGCCACGACATTGCCAGAGAACTAACTGCCCCTAGAACACCTGAGCAAAACAGAGTTGTAGAAAGAAAGAACAGAACTATAGTAGAGAGAATGGGAACTATGCTGAATCACTTCAGGCTTCCCCAAATATTGTGGGCAGAGGCTGCTTACACAGCCATTTATGTGTTAAATAGATCCCCCACAAGAAGTGTAGAGGGTGCAACACCCTATGAGGCATGGAAGAAGAAGAAGCCCAACATGCAGCATCTAAGAACTTTTGGGTGCCTTGCCTACAGGCACATTCCCAAGGAGGATCGAAAGAAGCTAGAGATGAGAGCAGAAAAGGGAGTTTTAGTCGTCTACAGCCTTCAATCCAAAGCATACAAGATCCTCAATCTAGAAACTCTACAACTTTATATCTCCAGGGACGTCACCTTTGATGAGAATGATACATGGAATTGGGATCAGACTCAATTTGGTGTCACACCTTCTGAAGCCTATCAACTTCTTGATCCCTCTGAGTTTTCTACCTTCCCTCCACTAGATGTGGTTACTGATGAGGATCAGCCATCCGATCCATCTGTGGAGGCATTGCAAGAAGAAAACCAAATTCCTGAAGATAACGAAGAGTCATCATCTCCCAAGAGGTATAAATTTTTAACTGATATTTATCAATATACAAATCTAGCTTTTCTCACCAAAGAGGAGCCTGAAGACTACAAAGCTGCTGCCTCTGATCCAAATTGGATGGAGGCAATGGAAGCTGAAATGAAGACGGTAGAAAAGAATGAGACCCAGGAATTAGTTCCCAAACCAGCAAATAAGAAAATAATAAATCTAAAGTGGGTCTATAAAGTGAAGCAAGATGAGAATGGAGCCATAATAAAGTACAAGGCCAGAATAGTGGCCGAAGGTTTTACCCAACAGCAAGGGATAGACTACACAGAAACCTTTGCTCCAGTAGTGAGAATGGAGACCATCAGATCCCTCCTAGCTGTTGCAGTTCAAGCCAACCTCCTCGTCCATCAATTAGACGTAAAATCTGCATTCCTCAATGGAACCATAGAAGAAGAGGTCTATGTGAATCAGCCTGAAGGATTTGAGAAGAGAGGAGAAGAAGAGAAGGTATATAGACTAAGGAAAGCGCTCTATGGCCTAAAGCAGGCACCCCGGGCATTGAATCAAAAGATTGACTCATATCTTGTAGCAAATGGCTATGCAAGGAGCAAGAATGATGCTGCTCTATACACCAAAAATTTCCCAAACAATCAGTTCTTGCTGCTCACCTTATATGCTGATGACTTGATCTTCATAGGGTCAACAACAGAAATTGTAAAAGCTTTCAAGAAAACTATGAAGGAGGAGTATGAGATGAGTGACCTTGGACTCACGAGATATTTCCTAGGTTTTCAAATAAAGCAAAAACCAGGGAGCATCTTCATTAACCAAGAGAGATATATAATAAAGCTACTAGAGAAGTTTGGAATGAATGAAGCAAATCCATCCATCACTCCAATGGCTACAAGCATAAAGCTCTCCCACTGTGATCAGTACAAAGCTGTCCCGGAAGCAGGTTATAGGAGCTTGATTGGATCACTGATTTATCTCACCAATACAAGACCAGACATTGAAAATGCTGTGAGCATTTTGTCTCGGTATCTTTCGGCGCCAAGCTCAGAACACCTCATCACAACAAAGCGTATCCTGCGTTATCTCAAAGGAACCAAGCATCTAGGTCTACTATATGAGAGGGAAGAAGATGTAGAGTTGACAGGATTCACTGACAGTTACTGGGGGGGGGAGACAAAGACGATAAAAAAGCACGAGTGGTTACATCTTTCTCTTATGAAGCAAGGTCATATCATGGTCATCCAAAAAACAGCAGGTAGTTGCCCTATCATCGGCCGAAGCTGAGTATATTGCAGCTTGTGCCGCTGCTTGTGAAGGGCTGTGGTTACAAAAATTACTCAATGACCTGGGCCTCCACAGGAAGGCCAACCCCATCACAATTTATTGTGACAACCTTGCAGAAATTGGAATAGGGAAGAATCCCATTTCCATAGCCGCACAAAACATATAGAGCTATGCTTTCATTTCTTAAAGGAGCTGGTTGAGACAAATCAAGTGAAGATGATCTACTGTCCCACGAACAAGCAGTTGACAGACATCATGACTAAGCCTCTTCCAAATCATTCTTACCTTGCAATCAGAAGTGCATTAGTCTCAGCATTAAGGGGGGGGGGGGTGTCGAAGTAATTAATGCAGAGAGCAAGAAACCAAACCAGAAGCCAAGGCGTCAGGAAGAGGAAGGAGCACAAGGAGAAGAGATCTTGATGACAGATGTTGCGGAAAATAAAGCAACGATTACCTGTAACTGAAGAAGTCGAAGCAGCCAACATTGGAACCTGAAGAGAATTTATTTTCCCCATCATGTAACCTGTTGCCGATTTTTTCTATATAAGTATGTATTGCACCTGCAAAGAAATGTGAGATGAAATGAAAAATCAATGTATGAGTTGTCAATTATTTTCTCCCAATTTTTCTTCTATTTTCTCTTGGCGCTCGTGTCACAACACTATTCCAACCTGGATGTCTCAGATCTTATTCTCCATGGTAGAGCAAACAAAGTGAAGGGAGGTGGAGGAGTCCTTCTTAGCTCGAGGTCCGCCGGCTTGGAGATTGACCAGATGCAGGATGACACCTACGAGGAAGGTCAAAGGAGACGGGTAAGAAAAAAATCGGATTGCGAATAACATTTCAAATTATTGCTAACATTAAGGTACGACAAACCAAATATAGGTATGTGCTAACAATCCATACAGTTTTTTTAGGGAATTATATTCACACATCATATTTGGGTTTTTGTATCCCACATAATTATAATTGTACCCAAAACCGATATTTATATCTCACAAAAAATAAAATTTTAAAAATTAATGTTATATATAATGAGTTTCTAACAAAATTAGTAAAATCTATGTTAACATATTTGTCAAATACATCATAATGATCAATATATTTTTGTCAAAAAGTCAAGTCTACAAAATATTAAAATACAAACACATCTGAGATAATTGTGAGCTCACATAGATGTTTTTGTGTTTTTATATTTTATGCACGTGACTTTTTGACAAAGATATATTGATTGTTAAGATATATTGATTGTTAAGATGTATTTGACAAATATGTGAATATAGATTTGACTAATTTTGTTAGGAACTCATTATATATTATATTAATTTTAAAAATTTTATTTTTGTGGGGTACGAATATTTGTTTTGGGTACAATTATAATTATATGAGATAGAAATATCGGTGGAGTACAAATAACCAAATATGAACTGCAAAAATCAATTATTTTTTTATTTTTTTATTAGATGTATTTATGCGATTTTTTATTAAAAAATAAAATAAAAGCAACGTAAATCTCGAATCAGTCTCAAGTCTTTAGGAGGAGTTTGGAAGGGAGGGAGCAGCAGCTGGAGAGAATGGGGAAGACGACAATGGCGCACTCGGCGCCGGTGACTTACACGTCGATGATCGCGCTTCTCGCCCTGTGTCCACCCTTCGTCATTTTGCTGTGAGTGTTTTACCTCATTTCTTTACGATCGCGGGTTATTTGCTAGATTTTGTTTTCACTGATTAGTATGCCATGTTTCCGTGAGTTCATCAAAATTTTAGGGAAAAAATTCAAGTAGCCAGGCGAGATTTCGTCGAGTGTGAGGTTTGATTGCTTGCCACTCAGGAAAAAAGCTCTCGGATCTAAGTATTCGAAGTGTTTTTGCATCTGATACCGTTGTTTGGTTGCAGATCAGATTATTAAGGGCTTTTTGCACCCCCAAATTACCCTATTTTGGCACTTTGGACCTTGAATTTTTAAAATTGGCACTTTGCACCCCCGTAATTACAGATTTTTGACATTTTACACCTCAAAGATGAAATTTTAGGGGTATTTAGGTTAGGGCACCGCCCAAAATACTCATTTTGACACTTTTGAAAATAGCAAAAATAAGGTAGTTTGGGGTGCAAAGTGCCAAAATGAGTATTTTGGGTGTTGTTAGGACCTAAATACCCCTAAAATTTAAGCTTTGGGGTGCAAAATGTCAAAAATCTATAATTAGATGGTGCAAAGTGCTATTTTTAAAAATTCACGGTGCAAAGTGTCAAAATAGGATAATTCAGGGGAGCATAGTATCAAAAAGCCGATTATTAAGTGATGTGTCCGACCAAATTTTTTTACAGTCATACTGTTTCTTGAGCTACTTGATATTTATACCTGGTACTGATTTGTGTTGAATTATTAGATTTTAAAATATTTCAGAATTTGTGGAGATTGAAAGGCAACTCAATTGAGGAATAAAACATTTTATATTGGTTATGAATTATTATTCGAATGGGTAAAGTTAAATGAGATTATTATTTTAATTTCCTTATAACATATGAAAGGATTTAAAAAGGAAATTTTATGGCCAAAAGATTACTTGTTTAGTAGTTATGAGGAGGGCTCATGAAAATAGAGTTAACAATTATCAAGCATTAGCAGATGGGGAGATGAGTTTGAGTATCACTAAGATGGTGTGATAGGTGTAAGCATCATGAATCTATTTTGCAACTTCTAAGTTTAATAGTGAGGGGTTAAATGCAATAGCACATTTAATTATGGAGACTTATGAGAAAAATTTAATTAGGCTGTTTTTTTTAATTTGAATATTGGGCAGTAAGAAATCACTGAAATCATGTTAAGTGCGACATAAATGAGAATGTTGGGATGGATGTCTACAAGTTAATGAGGATTTGACGAGTCATGTTTGTAATAAAGAGACAATGAGAGTAGCATCTATTAAAGATCATTCAACTAAACATAAACTTGAGTGATTAGACATGTTCACTGAAGGGTAGAAATGTATCCATATACCTATTTAGGACGATTTTGCAAAAAAGGGCTTAGATGAAAAGGTAACAATGAAAAAATTTGTGTAAAAAGATTTACGTAAAATAAGTTTAATGTCATTTTGCACGAGGGAATCAGGGTTAATTATGTACTTTAATATGTCATTTCCACGCCGCCGGTCGCGCTGTCATTTTGCACGATTTTGCTCTCGTTTCTTTTGATCTTCGTTCCTAAGAGTTAGAAAGATTTTGCAGAGAAGGGCTTAGATGAAAAGGTAACAATGATAAAATTAGTGTAAAAAGATTTATGTAAAATAAGTTTAATGTATCATTTGAACAAGTGGAGAATGATGATTCATAGCTGCTGACCCTAATAGTTATTGTAAGGCATGATATGAGTCATATGACTAATGATGCTGCCCTCATGTAGCAATAAACATAATTTGATTGTGTATTCATGAAGCTGATGTCAAATAGTTAGGATGACACTAATTTAATAAGGCGATGAATCTTTTTTGTGTGATATTTGATGTAGGGTATGCTACGGGGGTGCACACAAAACCTAGACTTCTAGGGATGGGTTGCGGATGTGATGCACTACAATTCTAAATGCAATGAAAATCGTCGGTGATGACGACAAAATAATTAGAGCAATGAAAATTTCAACCCACACAATTAGAAGGACAAAAAAACAAGTATTCAATTTTAGCAAATTTTTAATGGTTTTCCTTCACTTGGAGGGCCAAGGCTATGCGCGCGGCGAATAGATCCCACATGCAAATTATAAGCGTATTGCAATGAAGTTCGACAAGTACGAATCCCAAACAAAACACAGTAGCCAATCCAATAATAATGCCAAATCAAATAGTCCAATACAATAAGAGACTCACCAAAGTAGTGGGCTGACCGAGACAGTCAAGATTTCAGAGCCGGATGCTTGGAACGGCGATCGAATGTGGAACCGACGGCGTGGAAATGATAGTGGTGGCTGTCCTCGGCGGTGGGTGGTGGAATCGGGCCAGAAATAGATAGATCCAACCACGTTGGGGTAGATTCGAACGAGGTATGAATGGATTCGAAGTTTGGTGGCGGATCCGGGCTAAGGAATGACGTATGGATGGAGAGAATGATGGGTCGGGGGCTGAAATTCTCAGATCCAGACTGATCTACAGAATAAGGGTTGTTGGAGGTGGATCCACGGAAGAGGGATTGGCGGTGTAGGATGGCTAGGGCTGGATGAGGGCTGGCTGTAGGAGGATTTGAGGGGGGGGGGGGAGGGCCGACTGTGATTTAGGGAAGGAGAGGGGTGGCCGGCGGCTGAGAGAGGGAGGTGGAGGGACGCGTACTACAGGGAGGAAGTGGAGGTGGCGAATATGGGGGCCGGCGGCTACAGGAAAATAGGAACTTGCAGTCCGCCGGTTGGAAGGGCTGTACCGGGGGGGGGGGGGCTGCAGCGAGTGGGGGAAGGGTTTGTGGGGTGGAAAATGGTGGCATGGGTTTGGGCAAACCTCGAGGAGAAAGAAAACCACCTAGGGGTCATCACCTAGGGTTCCACGGAGTCGGCACCGTGGGGTGATCACGGAGTTCCGGGATAAACTTCTCCAAAACAC